>LBNU01026447.1:108506-138124 GCA_014162995.1 Artemisia annua | reverse complement strand
CCAAAAAAAATTAGAAAAAGAAAAGTGGAAAAAAACATACGGACTACCATCTCGTTTCCTTTTATGTTTATTTTAAGTTTTTGCTATTTCATAGTTAGCTCAAGTTGAGTCGAGTCTTGGCTTAGCAACACCGCATTGTACATGTAATTAACTAAGATAATTGACTTGCCACCAGTAAAATATCCTTTTATCCAACAAACCGTGTTTTACATATCCCTACACTTAACGTTATAACCCTTGAAAAGACCTCTTTGATAGTTTTCCTAGGTGCTTACGCCAAGTGGTGGAGGTTTTCGATCCTTTCCCAAGCATATGGTAATCTATTTTCTATGACAGGTAGTGAGGGATATTTTTCCATTTCCATTAGTTATATATAGGTTTATAACACCCGAGAGATGAGAGTATCCAAACACTATTTGTGAGGTGCTAGTGTATAATTTCCGTGCTTATTTTGATTAAAGTGGAACGATCATTTGTTGTAATTACTTTTATGTTAATATTAAATGACCCCTAACTTGTATTTTGATTAGAATAAAAGCTCATTTGCTTGAGGAAGAGCAAATCCCAAGTGTAAGGGTATTTGATAAGGAGAAATTTGTTACGCTTTTAAGGGGTCATTTAAGCCCTAAGTCGTGATAATATGATCAATTATTACCTTAAATCATTTCTTTTGTCAATTTAGGTACTTTTGAGAAGAATTCTGGAAAAGGAAGCATTTTGGACGTTTTTGGAGCAAAAAGTGAAGAAAATGACAAAGTCAAGAATCCAAGCTGGAAATTGTACCTGACGGCGTCAAGCATTTCAAAGGGCCAGCGTCACTCATTAGAACAAGAGGTAGATATCACAATTGCACTTGACGCGCCAGAAGAAAAGTTGAAGCATAAGGCGTGACGGCGTCACGTTATACAGAAAGTAGGTCGTCACGTGTATTTCCCAAGGCGTGACAGCCCAGAGGTCCTACAAGGGGACGGCGTCAAGAAGTTGGATTGGACGACAAGAAACCCTAGACACGGTGAGATGACGGTGTCAGCCATTAAAAGGGGACGCCATCACCATTGTAAATCTGTATATACTTTTCGATTTTTCATTCATAAAGGGAGGACTTTTGGTACGAACCATAGTTGACTTTTGCAGCATTTTTAGGGTTCCAAACCCTCTTTTCTTCCATGTTCAATTAAAGATAAGTTATTCTTTAATCATTCAATATGTCTATGTGTTGTTTGATTATATCGTATGCTTTTATTTCTTTTAACATGCTAGCTTAGATTTACTTGTGTTTGCTTAGATCTAATGAAACCTAGTTATTGATTATTGGTTGTTGGTTTGTCATTGGTTGTTGTGGGTGATTGATTTTAGCGTTAGGCTTAAGAAAACTGGCTAATCTCCTATATGGTAACTTGCTTGAACGTCTTAAGAAACGTAATCGGATGTGTACTACCGTTTTATTGGTTGTATTTAATGCATAAGTGACTATTAATGAGGCCATGATAGGATACTAAACGTGTCGTCATAGGAAGAGATAGAAGCTTATAGAGTTGGGGAAGATCGTACACGGCCCCACGAATGGTATTAAGGAATGCAACCCTTCACCCATGCAATTGTGACAAACCAATTAATCAATAGAAGATAAATAGGGAGTAAGGAAATCTAAGTAAACACACTTTTCTCCATATTAGAAGTTCTCATATTTTATTTTCTTGTTATTTATTTTATTTGCATAAGTAGTTATTTGGGTTAGTTGACTAGCAACTAATTCCGCCCACTCTTCCAATACCCGAGATATTTTACTTGCTTTCCATAAAACATAAAAATACAAAAAGAATCATCCCTCACCTCTAGACCTAGTTAGATTAGTTTCAATCCAAACGACACTATTCCCCGAGAGAACGATCAATCCCCCGGCACTTGCCACTCACTATACTACATCGGTCAGGTACATTGCCTGGTGGGGATTGCAAGCTTTTCAAGATCCCTTAAGAAGTAAAACCTTTTGCGTAGACCACAATCCACACATCAAAACTTTTGATAGAACATAAAAATTGGCAAGAGATAGAAATGCCATTTTTTTTTTTAAAAAACCAAAGCTACTGCAAACAAAAAGTCAAACACATTGGAAATCACCTCACACAACACATCAGACTCAACATATGGTGGTTTTAATCTCAACAATTAAGCGGATGATTCAGATGAGAAAGAGGTTCGGGAAGTTCGACCAATGGGCCGAGACAAAGCTTAGAAGAAAGCTTCATCCTCCTTCATTCTTTCGGAACCTTTAGTTGTTATGTCTATTGCTGACCAGTTAGTTGATAGATGGAAAAGCGTCAAATTGGGGTTCTTTTCCAAAAAGAATGAATGTCATGTAGACTTGAAGCAGCGGCAAATGGAAATGGAAGAAAAGACACGTCAAACGGCAAACTAGAACTGGAAGAAAAGAAGATTTAACAAAACAAGAAGAATCTAGTTAAACCGTCAAATGTTCATGTTTCATCATGAAAAATAAAAGAACAAATATATCTTGTTCTATCATTTTGCCGTTGACCATTTGACCGGAAGACAATGAGAGACAGTATTTTTTTTTGGGTAAACGGGATTACCCCAGAAAGTACAATGGAATGTGGCTGAGCTACCACATTAACCTCAAGCAATGCTTGAACAACCAAAAAAAAAAAAAAAAAAAACTCGATTGTGACATGCCACAGCCTGAGAACAGCTAGCTAAATACAGTAACAAGAACACCAATAGGATAAAACCACTTCAACGAGCAAGCAACAGCAAACAAGGCCACCAGCTTCACGCTAGGTGTATAATACGCCAGCTGAAATTGTAACGGTTTATAGTCCACCGAAAGGATTATACTTAGTTAATAGTATCGGTGTCGTGGATTCGCAACTGGACGTACGGATGGTCTAAACCCCCATCCCGAACCAGTATATATCGTGGTGTCTCTCTACTTGCTTTATATACTTTAGTTGTGATTGTTATTGTGGTTGTTGTATTACAAACCACTTATTGATCTTTGAGGCTTGAAGTTTTTAAACATCAAAAAAGCAAAAAAAAAAAAATAATAATAAAAAAATAAAATAAAATAAAAAAATCACCCCCTCTACGGTTCTACAATTATTATTTATTTTTATTTTTTTTATTATAACATCACTATATTAGAAAATCATAGGATTTACAAGGAATTAGTGGGGAGCCGAGATACTAACTGGGCCCCCACTCCTCTAGCTATTGCGAAGCTAATCTTACTAAAAAATATAAGCAGCAGCACGTGCTCCAATGTCTTGAGTCACCGAGAATCTTCGGATACGCTTTAGTAAGGTCACCACATCCTTCTTAAGTTCTCCAAAAGAAGAGAATGAAAAGGGAGAAACTCATATCCAATATCTGCGCATTTAGCCTCGTACTTAACGCGTTTACGTTGTGCAGCTTCAATCACCGCACGACCCGACATAAAATCAACCATGCCGGTTTGCGTCAACGTTGATGACCCTGTCAGATCAACACATACATCAAGCCCACCATCCACAAGTAAAGTAAGAAAATAAGGGTTATGGTATAGAAAAGTTATTAAAGTTTACAAAAAAATTGTCCTATGGTAATATAGTTTCATTTTGTTCATCCAGGTTACCCATGTAAACGGGTTTGTTAATTTGGTCATTAGATGTGTAAAATGGTGACACTAAGGTTATTTAGTGGAAGGGTTACCGGCTATTAGCCCGTCACCCATGCCACAGTGGCCTGACAAAACTTCCTCCTTACAGAAAAGTTACTAAAGTTTCCAAAAAAATTGTCCTAATGTAATATAGTTTCATTTTGTTCATACAGGTTACCCATGTTTACGGGTTTGTTAAATGTGTTACTGAACCTAAGGTAATATAGTTTAATTTTTGTCCATTTTTATACGTTTTCATCCGTTTTTATTTGTTTTCATATGTTTTATCCGTTTTCAACCGTTGTTATACGTTTTCGTCCGTTTTTATACGTTTTCATCCGTTTTTCTTACGTTTTCATCCGTTTTGTTAATACAAATATCGTCTAAAAACGTTATTTATATTTTACGATCTTTGCTAATATTTTGTTGTCGACAAAATATAAACTTTATTTTCTAGCAAAGTATAACTAGAGTACAAGTCTCATATATAGAAACTTTATTTCTAAACATAACACTTACTATATGATTCATTGTTTATCTAACAATGTTGATAGCATATTAAGTGTCAAAACATATCTAGTAAGTTTTACTAAATATTGTGTCCCATTGAGTTACATGTCTTCAAACATCTTTGGTAACTCAATCACTTAGTAAAAACACATCATACAAGCATAAGTCTATATTTCTAAAAGAATACTTTTACATGTTCACTTTCATATTAGTAAAAGTCTAAAATTAGAAATATACATTTACATCATGCATTGCATCATACATGTCTTGTCAAAGCTCTTTGTAAATCTTTCTAAAAGATCTCTTACACATTTGGAAAGATTCTTACTCAAACAATCTTGTAGTTGACTTAAAGGATCTTGATTTGACTTGCATAGATATGAAAAGATTTCTTGAGTGTTTGGCTGTCAGGTTTGGCGGAACCCTGTGGGTACAAGGGCGGAACCCTTGTTTTGATTCCGCCGGATCCGCCAGACTGCAGTCTTGGTTGGCTATAAATAGCAAGCCACACTCAAGAATTTATTCATCACTTTTAGCTATACTTTGCATATAAACTATCATTTCTCTCATCTAACTCAGTAGCAACTCACTTGTGTGATTCTCTTATATAGAAAGGAAGTTCACAAGTTCATCCGAGAAGTTACAAGTTTCACCACAACGTTGCAAGACTTGTTAGCTTTTCATTGTGTAAACTCTTATAGTTTATACTTCTTTTGTATCTTGTTAAGAAGTGATCGGTTAATATTTTAGTCCTCAAAATACATTAAGTGATAGGAGTGGTTGTACCTTTGTAAAAGACTAGACATCTAGCTTAGTGTCGGAAATAGTGGATAGGCGACGTTTGGGTGGTTCTACCTTGAACTAGGACCAAGTATTTAGCTTTGTACCGGATAAAGTGTAAGCGACGATTGTAAGGCTTTCTCCGCCAGTGTAAGGAGCTTGTTGACTAGTGCTAGAAACTCTCGAGTTGGATACTCGGGGCGTGGAGTAGGGCAAGGAAAAAGAGTCCTTGTAGCCGAACCACGATAAACATTCGTGTTATGGTTTTATCGTTTATTTCTTTAGTCTTGCATATTACTTATTGTTAATGAGCTTTAATTATTGATTACATGTAAAGTTTTCAAAGATTAACGAACTAAAAAGCGGTAAACTATTCAACCACCCTTTTCCACACGTTTTTATTTGTTTTCAACCGTTTTTTATTCATTTTCATCCGTTTTTCTTACATTTTCATCCCTTGTTATACGTTTTCTATACCGCAGCCTCTCAAAATAATTGTCCACTTTCCTTTTTAAGTAAAAACTAGAGAATATATTAGGGGAATATTCTCTATGAGTGGTTGAGATTTATAGTAGTTCCATTTTTATTAAACTTTGTAATTTATCTCTCATAAGAATAATTTTGAGACAAAGAGAGTAATAGGATTTATAAGAAGTTAGTGGAAAGCCGAGATACTATTTGGGCCCCCACTCCTCTAACTATAGCAAAGCTATCCTACTAAATATATGAGTAGCAGCACGCTCCCCAATGTCTTGAGTTACAAAGAACTTTCGGATCCACTTCAGTAAGGTCACTGTATCATTCTCAAGTTCCCCTAAAGAAGAGAATGAGAAGGGCAGAAACTTATATCCAATATCAGCGCACTTAGCCTCACATTATTATTACAGGGTATTATTATTATTATTATTATTATTATTATTATTATTATTATTATTATTATTATTATTATTATTATTATTATTATTATTATTATTATTATTATTATTATTATTATTATTATTATTATTATTATTATTATTATTATTATTATTATTATTATTATTATTATTATTATTATTATTATTATTATTATTATTATTATTATTATTATTATTAACTTTGTCTGTAAGGACGCGAGAGAAAAACTATATGATCAAAATTTAACTCTCAGTGTAAAAAGTCATTTTAATAGCTTTTTTTACCTTTAAATGTTAATAATTTAACAAGAAGATAGTTTTTTGGGTAAAGGGGAGTAATCCTGCACCCTGGTAAATATATTAAAATCCAAACGTTTAAGTACAAATGGAATGTGGCTGAAGTACCACATTAACCTCAAGCTTAAACAACTTGATAAACAAAGCCTATAGCCTATGACATGCCAAAAGCTCAAAACAACTTCTAGAATCAAAAAATGAACCTAGAATAAGAACTAAGCAAAACAAGCTAACCAACTGCTGCCGTGAATGATGGACTACCATCAGTAGTGGAGTGAGGAAATAAGTTAGCCGATTCATCAAACTCGTTTACAACAAAATCTTCATCACCACCTTCATCAGTAGCCAAAGCAGCATATGGATTTGACGTAGTTAAATCGCTTTCCTTAGAGGATAAACCTTTAGATTTCAACATAGATGACAATGTAGGCACATTATTCCTATTATTAACTCTCTTGTTCGGCTCACTAGTAGTCTTTTTAGGCTCATATCTAAGATTTGGTTTGACTGAGATACCAACCTGAGTCACGTTACTAGAGTGGGCTTTACCCTTCTTCTTCTTATGATTTACCTTTTGGAAACCATCGTTAAGAGGCTCTGCAGGAGTAGTAACACTGGGAGTCGAGACAACAGGAGGACTGACCATGGTTTTAGGACAATGATCCTGGGTATGCCCAAAGATCTTACATGAAGTACACCTGGGAGGCCTCCATTCATACTCGACTCGGATAGTTTCTTTAGTAAAACCATCCCCTATAAGAGAGGGGACACCAACAGTAATAACCTCTACAAGCTCAGCCTCAGAAAAAATCTCGATTAAGCACCGAGCAAAACTACTTCTACCCCAAGAATCCTTACACATAGAGCTAGTGTACGAATCAAGCATAATAGGGTTACCAAGAAATGACGCAATCAAGTTAATACCATCATCTTCAAATACTTGAATAGGTACATCATGTAATTTAACCCATACCAGAATACGGGTCAACTCTTCCTTACATAATCTAGTATCAATTGACCATTTCTTGAGGATGATCGGTGATTCGCGTATCAACCAAGGGCCATCTTCCAATACTGCTTCTAAACCAGTTTGAGTATCAAATTTGAAAAAGAAAAAACCTTTTGCATTCAACATAATATTTTTCAATCCATATTTAGCCCAATTATTTCTAACATAGTATTCAACCACAGGAAACGCCATTCTATTACCAATAAAGTAACCATATAGAGTGTATTCAAGACGTGCACTAACCTTTTCGACCACTCTACGTGGAATAGAAACATTAACTCCGTCACAGACTGAATCAACTTGGACAATAGGAGACTCATGAGTAGATTTAGTGGTCGTAGATTTAGCAATTGTTTCAGCACTAAAAGCCTCAGCCAAACCACAAATAGCCTCCATAACCATAGTTCGAACATCACTTTCCAATTCATTCCACACCGAATATGTACCATCTTCATAACCCTTGGTGAAATCATCAATATCCTTCATAGTTTTAATTAAGCGACACACCAAACAAAACATTAATATAATCATGCTTACTTTTAGTAGATTTGGTCTGATCGTCAGTCGCTATATACTAGGATCTAAAGAGATGTTCGCCACAACGGCAGTGTTACTAGTATCATTCACGGTAGCATTCCTTTGTGACTTCTTATGTTTCCTCACAGTCACATTCAAATACGTATTCTCCACACCCGTACCCAAATCCAAATTATCAAAACTCACTTTCTCCATAACCATTATAACTGTAACACCCCCAAAAATCGGGTCCAGCGGAAGCATACATGTCATTGGGGTGCTACTCAACTGGTATCTAAACACAAAGTATAAAGACCAGTTTATACGTCAATTGTTTCAAAAAGATTTCATAAATCAGAGTATTTTATTTACAACATTCAGAAATAGTGCGGAAGTANATTAATAGTAAGACACACATCTCATCAAGTATATCAGTAAACAACATTACCAGTGAGGCATCAGTTTGGCAGGCAGGCACGTGTCGATCATAGGGTTAAGTTTTTGTAAAAGCAGTTATAGTCTAGGTTTTCAAAATACCCAGTTCTCTATAACCAAGGCTCTGATACCAATCTGTAACACCCCAAAAATCGGGTCCAGCGGAAGCATACATGTCACTGGGGTGCTACTCAACTGGTATCTAAACACAAAGTATAAAGACCAGTTTATACGTCAATTGTTTCAAAAAGATTTCATAAATCAGAGTATTTTATTTACAACATTCAGAAATAGTGCGGAAGTAAGGCCCATAAGATATTTCATTTGGTCCCCAAATATTATCAGAGTCTTCTATGACCATGCCATGCCGTTTGCCAAGCGCCTCCAAGAGTAAGTTATCACCTTAAGAACCTTAGGAATAGGCTGAATAGAATGAAGTACCCAGTAATGGACAGTGTGCAGCACCGACACGCGACAAAGTTTTGTGCAGGTTCGACAAGAAGGAAACTAGAACACCAAGAGCACAATGTTTACCCAAGATTCTCCAAGCTGAATTCAAACCAACCAAAGAGTTCATTCCACACCAAATGGGACTGATTTTGTGTGAAAATTGCAAAGGAAATGGAATGTGTGTTTGCATTGTTGTCTCGGTAGAATAAAAGGAGCACAAGGGGAATTGTTTTGGTCAAAACCTTAAAGTGTTAACTAGTGTGTATCTACATTTAGCTAAGGTAAACATAGATAGGATTAGTCACTATCTAGTATGAAATTTCAAAGTTTGCATGTGGTCTTGTGGTGGTGTTTACTCCTGTGGTTTACGAACAGCTAAGAGAAAAAAAAAAGAAAGAAAAAAAAAAAGAAAAGAGAGTCTTGGACTAAGTTTTTCAAAAGGAGTAAAAAGGTAGATGTACAAAACAAGTAGATTTCATTTTCCTAGCTCAACCTTTAATACACCATTGTGAATTTGACTAGTCTTTAGACCATGGGTGTGTTTCGATCAGATGTAACAAAAGGGAAAAGGGCAAGTTTTGGCTAACAATCTTAAAGTGAAAAACAATTGTGTGTCATTTTTGGCTAAGTTCATACGTGTCATTTTTCCTTTTGTAAATTTTTGAAAGGGACAAGTGTGTGTTGCTCATGTGCTTGATCAGATATTAAGAAGTCAAAAGAGTGTGTTTTTGTTCAACTTTCTTTTAGTTGTAGCAATGTGTGTCTAGTTTGGGTTAAAAACAAATGAAAAGCTACATGTCTTTATCAAAATATAATCTCAAAGTAAACTTGTGACTACAATCTCAAATGAAAAGCTACATGGGTTCTCGGCAGATTAAAGAATTTTAGCCAAATTATTTCTAACATAGTATTCAACCACAGGAAACGCCATTCTATTACCAATAAAGTAACCATATAGAGTGTATTCAAGACGTGCACTAACCTTTTCGACCACTCTACGTGGAATAGAAACATTAACTCCGTCACAGACTGAATCAACTTGGACAATAGGAGACTCATGAATAGGTTTAGTGGTCGTAGATTTAGCAATTGTTTCAGCACTAAAAGCCTCAGTCAAACCACAAATAGCCTCCATAACCATAGTTCGAACACACTTTCCAATTCATTCCACACCGAATATGTACCATCTTCACAACCCTTGGTGAAATCATCAATATCCTTCATAGTTTTAAGCGACACACCAAACAAAACATTAATATAATCATGCTTACTTTTAGTAGATTTGGTCTGATCGTCAGTCGCTATACTAGGATCTGAAGAGATGTTCGCCACAACGGCAGTGTTACTAGTATCATTCACGGTAGCATTCCTTTGTGACTTCTTATGTTTCCTCACAGTCACATTCGAATACGTATTCTCCACACCCGTACCCAAATCCAAATTATCAAAACTCACTTTCTCCATAACCATTAAAACAGCAGTAACGAAACCCAAAAAAGAAACCACAATCGCAAAAGCAAAAAACAAGAAGAGCACCGCCTATTCTTCAAAACGAGAGCCTTAAGAATTTAAGGCATGAATTTATACGCACCAAAGAAATCTAACCGACTTTCATCTTGAATCGAATCAGAAGATAAGAATTAGATAAAAGACGATTCACTAAAAAACCCTAAAAGACGATTAATAAAAAAACCCTAAGAAAAACAATACCTAATCAAATCAAGGCTAATTTCCGATAAAAACAATGTTAAAGATCAAAATTAAACTCAGTTAATCAATCAAGAACATAGTCGTTATTGGGATTAGGTTCAAGATAGATGATTAAGCAACGATTTTGGGACAGGTTAGGGTTTTTTTGTAAGTCGCCATATTCACCAGAGAGATCGTGAGAAATTAACAAGAAGATAGTTTAAGATGATATACAGTAAATTGCATATTAGTGTTTTATTATAAAAAGTCATTAACTAATGACTACGCTCAAGTCATTTTCATTCTAACTTTAAAAAAGAATTTATTGATTTTTTTTCTTTTATTTTTCCGCAAAAAGTTTTTTAAAAATAAGCTTACACTGAAGATGCTCTGAGCGCTTTGTTTAGAAAAATCTTGCTGAAAGTATTAACTTTTGGCTTAAAAATCAGGTTTTGTTTATTTAATCAATGTGGAGAGCCTATCATGTGCAAGTTGTTTGCAAGTATTTGTTGGTTGTTGCTTTGATTTGCTTCTCGTTGCTAGGAGTATCGAGCAAATCAAGATTGTCTGGATCTCTTGTTAATTTGTCTTTACTTGCAGTAACTTTTCCTCGAGGCTTGTATAGGATTGCATCAAAAACACCGCAGAGTGAAAACCGTTGGCATGATCTCCGTGGGATGGGAAGTTTACTCTTGTCTTGTTTATCAGTAACTGGCAAGTTTTTTTCTTTCTTTTTATAGTACTCGCTGTTAAAGCCTCAAAAAAAAGAAAAAAAAAAAAGAATCTAGAATGTTTAGATTTATTTATTTCTATTTTTTGTATTTGTATTTTTTGGCTTTTAGTGTCTTCCATAGTAACTACTCGCTAATATAATTTTAAAAAAAAATGTAGGAAAAAGATGATAATAGTGATTAGTGACCTACGCTAGTTTATATTCTTAGTGTGCGTTTAACTTCGTTATAAATTTGCATATCTATAGTTCTTGTAACTTTTTAATCATGGAGTGAGCAAAAAGACATTTGAGACCTTGGGCCACAAACGATGAACATGTACATCAGGTCATCAGTACATGCTGATTTTGATGATTAATGTGAGGCTTATTTTTCAACACTCATGAAAAGACGACAGACAACTCTCTTTCATGCCAGCTTCACATGTCTATACAATCATCATTTCTAATTCAATTTCAATCAAAAGTTGTTTTTTCATTTTTTACTTTTGGGTTTTTCCTAAAGTTAACATGTTTTAAATTTGAATTTTCTAAAAGGGAAAGACGTATTGATTTGGTGATTGATTCTTGATAGTGGTACATAAAAAATAATATTTCCCACAGTTAACATTTTTTACTTTTGGGTTTTTCCTAAAGTTAACATGTTTTAAAGTTGTTTTTTCTTTTTTTTACTTTGAGTATATATTTTTGATATATTGAGTACATCAAAATAGTACATTATGTTTGGTCTTTGATGTTATCATATTGGATATAATAAGTACTAGTACTAAACTTTTAATGCAAAGATTAACACTTTTGGCGCATCATTACCCTTGTCAGTTTTGCTAAAGATTATGGTGTAAATTTAATGAAATGCTAATGATCAATGGAAAATGTATCAAATGAGAAAAATCATTTGGTATCATTGCACCTTTGTTATGATGTTTCTTATTCTAAACGAGGATGTGTTAGCCCGCACATTACGGCGGAACAATGCTTTTGTCTAAAAGTTACTATTATTAGTGATCGGTAAACATGCAACTATAAATAATTGTGATGTGTGCAAAAAAAATGAAAAGAAAATAAAAATCCTCAAGTAAACAATAAAAATAAGAATGATTTCAAATAAAAATCATATCAAAATGTGTTAGGTTATTTTTAGAGTAAATTACATAAATTGTCCTTGTGGTTTGTCAAAAGTTTTACCTACCATCCTCAAACTCTAAAGTTGCATGAATCGTCCCTTTTATTGTAAAAGAATAACATTCGGTGTCCTTTTCTTAATGTGTGTTAAGTGTATTCCGTTATAATTTACACGTTAGCCTTTTTAGTTAACGACTATTGCATCGTCTATCCTTTGAAATAACGGTCGTTTATAATTTAAAGTTTTTTGACTTGTTTATCCGTTTTCGTCCGCTTTTATACGTTTTCATCCGTTTTCATACTTTTTCATCCGTGTTTATACGTTTTCTTACGTTTTTATCCATTTTCGTCCGTTTTTATACGTTTTTCTTACGTTTTTATCAGTTTTCATCCGTTCTTATACGCTTTCTTACGTTTTATCCGTTTGTATACATTTTCGTCCGGTTTTATACGTTTTTCTTAAGTTTTTATCTGTTTTCATCCGTTTTTATACGGTTTTATCCGTTTCGTCTGTTTTTATACGTTTTCATCCGTTGTTATACGTTTTATCCGTTTTTCTTACGTTTTCATATGTTTTCATCCGTTTTTATATGTTTTCATTCGTTTTTATACGTTTTCTTACGTTTTTAACCACTTTCATCCGTTTTTATATGTTTTCGCCCGTTTTGTGTATGTTTTAATATCCTTTTATCCGTTTTCATCTGTTTTTATACGTTTTTATCGGTTTTTATATGTTTTCATCCGTTTTTATACATTTTCATACTTTTTATACGTTTACGTCTATTTTCTTATATTTTACCAGGGTGAAAAATCCCTTTTACCCAAAAAAACGTCTATTTTCTTACATTTTTGTCCGTTTTATACGTTTTCGTCTGTCTTATATGCTTTTTATACGTTTTCAAAGGTTTTTATCATTTTTATCCGTTTTCGTCCGTTTTTATACGTTTTTTATGTTTTCATATGTTTTTATCCGTTTTTATACATTATCATCTTTTTATATACGTTTTCTTAGGGATGAGCACGGTACCAGATTGGTACCGAACCCGCACCGAATTGTTGGTACCAATATTTTCTCGAGCATGAAATGGAGGTATCGGTACCGTACTGAACGGGATTCAAGTACCGGAACCGGTCTCGGTACTCGGTACTGGAAAATCGGTACCAATCTAGTTCTTCCCTCTTTTTGTTAAACAAAAAATTTTCATGTTTCATGCTAGTAGCTTTCTCTGAAAACAACAAAAGACATGACAAAGAGTGCATTTTCGAGTGATTTCGAACCACAACGTGTCAAACCACACAACCAACAATTAAATACACACATCACCAAGATAGTCGTAACTTATAAACGTTTCAAAACATATTAAATTCCACCAAAATCATATGCAAACATTCAAAATAAACAAATTAAACTATTTTCAACAAAAAATAATTAATCTTGTGTAATTGCAATCCCATTTTCTTTAGTGTTTTGCTCTACAATCCCATCTTCTTAATAATAGTTTAGAGCTTAATTTTTGGGAAGGTTATAATGGATCTATAGTTGTCACTTTAGGTTTTGGGGGCGTTTGGTTTCTTTCTTTGTGTTTTACTTTTACATGACTATTTTTTGGTATAGAACGGGCCTAATAAGGTCTTTGGCATAAAAATATGACTACTCAAATTACTGGAAATTTTTTGTTACTATCCCGTTTTGGTACCGGTACCGTATTAGTGGTCCCGAATTTTTTTTGGGCTCGATTCATGGTACGGTCTCATAACGTGTATCATGATTCGGTACCATTTACGTATGGTACCGGTACGGTTTCGCTTCAATACCGGAATTCAGGCCCAAATGCTCATCCTAATTTTCTTACGTTTTTATCCGTTTTTCTTTGGTTTTTGTCCGTTTTTAAACGTTTTCATCCGTTTTGATATGTTTTTTTACGTTTTCGAGGGTTTTTATCCACTTTATACGTTTTTACCTGTTTTCATCAGTTTTTATACGTTTTTATCATTTTTTATACGTTTTCTTATGGTTTTATCCGTTTTCATCCGTTTCTTAAGAACAGATGGAAACGTATAAAATGAACAAAATGTAAGAAAAACGGATAAAAATGTAAAAAAAACGGGTGAAAACGTGAGAAAATGGACAAAAACATATTAAAATGTATAAAGACGGATAAAAGCATATGAAAATGTATTAAAACCTACAAGAACGGATAAAAACGTATAAAACGCTTTGAAAACGTATAAAAAGCATATAAAAATGAAAAAAACGTACAAAAACATAAGAGAAACAGACGAAAACAAATAAAACGGATGAAAATGGATAAAAACATAATAAAACGGATGAAAATATATATAAATGGACAAAATCATATCAAAACATAAAAAACGGAGGAAAACATATAAAAACGGACGAAAAAATAAAAACATAAGAAAACGGACGAAAACGTATAAAAAACGGATGAAAGTGGATTAAAACGTAAGAAAACGTATAAAAACGGATGAAATTGTATAAAAATGGATGAAAACGTATGAAAACGTTAGAAAAACATATAAAAATGGAAAAAAAACGTATAAAATGGATGAAAACGGATAAAAACGTAAGAAAACATATAAAAACGGATGAATACATATAAAAACAGATGAAAATGGATAAAAACATAAGAAAACGAATGGGTTTGTTTGTGTGGGCTTGGTGGGTATTGGGCCAGGGTAAGGCTTTGGGATTGGGTTGATTAAAAGGGTGGGTTGTGTAGTGTTTGTGTTTGTTTTTGGGCTTTAAATAATACAAAGGATCCTTTTGGTTTAGATTTATTCACAAGGACCATACATGTAAACACTGAAAAGTTGAGGGGCCTGAAATGTAAACTTTCCAAAGTTATAATAAGGGTTGAAATTTCCAAGTGTGAATAGTACAAGGGCTGTAGATGATAATTTCCATTTTTACACCTCCAAGGACTATTTCTGCCAAACTTTGAAACTCCAGGGACCAATCATGTAAATTCACCAAACTTTTCACCCAAGGACCATTCCTGCCAAAGATGAGTAGCACAAGGACCAAAATTGATTTTTTCAAAGTTTTTAAATCCCAGGGACCATTTTTGTCAATTTTGCAAAATGCAGGGACTAAACTTGTAATTTTATGAAATTTCACACCAAATGACTAAATATGATTATTTGTGATTTCAAAAGGACCTTTGGCGACTTTTTATTAAAAATAAGTACTTAGGGACTAGTTTTGTCAATTCTTGATAGTTGAGGGACTGAAACTGCCAATTATGCAAACTTTGGTTGTTTTTCATCTGTTTTTGATCTTTTTGCATCTGAAACATATAAAACACACTTTTGGAATATTTTCACTATTTTGATGCATATTTGGGTGTTTTTGGATGTTTTGGCAGTTCAAATGGGATCAAAATGATGAGTATTTACACACTCATCAACTAACGTGTAAATTATAACGGAATACACTTATCACCCGTTAAAAAAGGACCAAGAGTGTTATTCTTTTTCAATGAAAGGGATGATTCATGCAAATTTAGAGTTTGAGGGATGACAGGTAAAACTTTTGACAAACCACAGGGACCATTATGTAATTTACTCTTAGTTTTAAATTAATATTTCTACTTGTGAGACTCAAACCATGGCTGCTAAAACAATTCGGAGACACCATACGACTGAGTTGCCTGTAACTATATAATAAAGCTTCTAATGTCAAATGTATAATGAAAGAATGTTTAGAATAATAAAAAGTTTGAAAACATTCTTGCCCCTTGTAGGATTCGAAGTTAGGACAAGCAGGTTTAAAGGCGGACAATTTACAAATATAGGTTTGTTTGTGTTCTAAGTCCACATGTTCGGTATATATTATAAGAATACTTAACAAAAAAACAAAGTTGTTACTGTTTCTTGAAGAGTAACTATTTACGTATAGTATGTAAAACAAGAATTGATATAAATTTGTGCTGCAAGATGAGGCTAATCATATGTTCGGTTTCTTTTAAGTGGTAAAATCCTGCTATAAGAGTGTTTATTTAAAGTTGGGGTAACACTCACATACAAATAAGGTTTAGTGTGTGTTTAGTTTGTGTAAATATAGAGAAGATGAACTTGGAACTCTCATGAAATGCATGTGTATTATAGGGATGTATTTAGGTTGTGTGTGATCCATGGATGAGATCCAACGGTTCTAGATGACCCACGTGGAAGTCATCCTAAGGAGGATGCAAGAATGACACGTGATGTGATATCTTTGGCTTTTAAATATACGAGAATGTTCAACATGATCTGCATGTATTAATGAAATACCCGCGACACTATCTCTTCCCTCATGATGTAGCAACACGTGACAGTAGTACAATACGCTTTGGAGGATAAATTGCCAGGAAATGGATGTCATGCTTTTGGCTGATATTTGCCTAGGGAGTTGGTTCCCCATATATTGGGCCTTTAGCTTTGTAGGTCGGCCATGGTCGTATGGTCTATANTAGGATTCGAAGTTAGGACAAGCAGGTTTAAAGGCGGACAATTTACCAATATAGGTTTGTTTGTGTTCTAAGTCCACATGTTCGGTATATATTATAAGAATACTTAACAAAAAAACAAAGTTGTTACTGTTTCTTGAAGAGTAACTATTTACGTATAGTATGTAAAACAAGAATTGATATAAATTTGTGCTGCAAGATGAGGCTAATCATATGTTCGGTTTCTTTTAAGTGGTAAAATCCTGCTATAAGAGTGTTTATTTAAAGTTGGGGTAACACTCACATACAAATAAGGTTTAGTGTGTGTTTAGTTTGTGTAAATATAGAGAAGATGAACTTGGAACTCTCATGAAATGCATGTGTATTATAGGGATGTATTTAGGTTGTGTGTGATCCATGGATGAGATCCAACGGTTCTAGATGACCCACGTGGAAGTCATCCTAAGGAGGATGCAAGAATGACACGTGATGTGATATCTTTGGCTTTTAAATATACGAGAATGTTCAAAATGATCTGCATGTATTAATGAAATACCCGCGACACTATCTCTTCCCTCATGATGTAGCAACACGTGACAGTAGTACAATACGCTTTGGAGGATAAATTGCCAGGAAATGGATGTCATGCTTTTGGCTGATATTTGCCTAGGGAGTTGGTTCCCCATATATTGGGCCTTTAGCTTTGTAGGTCGGCCATGGTCGTATGGTCTATAGGTCTCTACAACACAAGTACCATTCACACTTATGATTATTGAGAAGGTTTTAGAGAGAAAGTTTAGGGAGAGAAAGTGAAAGAAAGTTTATTAGAGAGGGTGGAAGGTATCTTGCTAAACACACAAGTTTCACACACGACCACACCTTGCAAATGATCTAAACAAGGACTTATATAGAAAGGGTGTGGCGTTTAGAAGTTTATTTGGGTATGGGCTTTGTTATGGGCTTTTGATGGACTATAAGGATAGATAGTTACTAACATATCCATGTACAAGTGTTTGTCCAACTTACATATAGTTCCAAGCCCAATAAATAATAGACTAACCTATTACAATCTCTACACGACTCTTAAACATAATATACTATTACTTGCCACTAATGGAGAATGATTGAATCTTTTGAGGCTAAGAATCTCCCTCTAAGAGGCGGTCATACATTAGACACTCTTTGACGTTAATAATAATTCTAAGTGGTCTTGATCTTGATCTTCTTGGCTTGAGTCTTGTGTTATAATAGTCTTGATTAGTCATCTTGTTCCAATCATGTGTCTTGGTCTTTGACTTTGTCTTGAGCTCTTGCATCTTTGTCTTGCCTTCGACAACTCTACATCATTAGATTTGATATTGACCAACATACTCATACTTATCTTCAATCTTCGAAATCTTCCCTGTCACTAATCATCCGGAAGCTGAAATAATTTTACAAGGCACGAATAAAATCCCTCAATTTGTACACCATTTCTTCTTGCGCGATGGTATACATGAATTGCTTTCATATATGTAATGTGTCGTGCTAAGTATGAGTATGTGATGAAGATGTAGAAGTTGTTGCTGAGATATGATGGAAATGAATCTTGAGTGATCGCTTCATACACCAGTACTTGCAAAACAGATAGCTTAATGGTTTGTTATAGTCTCCCGCTCTAAGTGTTTTGATATAAAAAACGGATGCATCATAAGATGCTAATGACGCTCTTCAAATATTCTAGAACGGATGCAACCTAAGATGCTAACAATGTTTTCGAGTACTCTCGAACGGATGCAACCTAAGAAGCTAGCATACCACTTTTTGATATCTTCACATTTGCCGTTCCTATATCCAGATGCTCGTAAACTAACAACGGATAAAGGTGAGCCGCTGAAACAGGGGCGGACCTATGTGCATTGTAGGTGGTGCCCAGGAACCACCTTAGAAACCAAGATCCTTTATGAGCTATATGTGATTTTTTTCGGGACCTACCTTGGAAAAATGTAAGGCACCGCCTTGAAATGAAACTCAGTTAAAAGGAAGTGAAAAGAACATGTGAATTTGTAAAAAAAGGTTATGTGGAGCTGAAGAAGACATATGAAAATGAGAAAGAAGATACAGTAGAAAAAAGTTGGGGAAGATGAAGTGGTAATTAAAATTCTTACTTTGCCTGGGACAAAACGAAGTAGGTATTTTTATATTGGGTAATATAACTTTTCAACATGCCCAAGGTTATTTCGAGTAATTAAAAAAGATTGGTTGTCAATGTGGACATTGTTTATGTGTAGAGCTGGTACTTTTTATATTTTAGGATTTAAAATCCTAACATTATATAATAAAATGTATTCATAAGTAAACACTAGCAAGTTACAAGTATTTGGTTTAGTTTTACATAATAAAAGTAAACCGTTATAAGGAGGCTTTTATGTATTTTGTCTTCGCTTGTTAATTTTGCCAACCCGGCCCGACCCGTTGATATGTTCAATTTTTCGACTTCACTAGAAATATTTTGTTAACTCGACTAGCGAAAGGAACCACCTTAGTTTTGTACCTGGGTCCGCCACTGCGCTGAAAACATTTCCTGCCACTTTTTGATATCTTCACATTTGTCGTTCCTATATCCAGATGCTCGTAAACTAACAACGGATAAAGGTGAGCCGCTGAAACAGGGGCGGACCTATGTGCATTGTAGGTGGTGCCCGGGAACCACCTTAGAAACCAAGATCCTTTATGAGCTATATGTGATTTTTTTCGGGACCTACCTTGGAAAAATGTAAGGCACCACCTTGAAATGAAACTCAGTTAAAAGGAAGTGAAAAGAACATGTGAATTTGTAAAAAAAGGTTATGTGGAGCTGAAGAAGACATATGAAAATGGAGAAAGAAGATACAGTAGAAAAAAGTTGGGGAAGATGAAGTGGTAATTAAAATTCTTACTTTGCCTGGGACAAAACGAAGTAGGTATTTTTATATTGGGTAATATAACTTTTCAACAGGCCCAAGATTATTTCGAGTAATTAAAAAAGATTGGTTGTCAAAATGATTTTGTGGACATTGTTTATGTGTAGAGCTGGTACTTTTTATATTTTAGGATTTAAAATCCTAACATTATATAATAAAATGTATTTAAGTAAACACTAACAAATTACAAGTATTTGGTTTAGTTTTCCTAATAAAAGTAAACCGTTATAAGAACGCTTTTATGTATTTGCCTTCGCTTGTTAATTTTGCCAACCCGGCCTGACCCGTTGATATGTTCAATTTTTCGACTTCACTAGAAATATTTTGTTAACTCGACTAGCCAAAGGAACCACCTTAGTTTTCTACATGGGTCCGCCACTGCGCTGAAAACATTCGATGTTTGCATAGAAATAGACGTAAAAGAAAAAGAAACAAATCCCATCTTGCTAATGAAAGATATAATATAGAGGGCTATCCCTTAATTAAATTAGTATAGTGCCAAAGTGTCAAACGTAATTAGTCTCCCAGACCCAAACAAAAAACTTCATGAGGTGCTGTGTTAATATTTGTATGGCTACTGTTCCATTGCCCCACAAAATTAGGCCTTCTATCCAACTCATGGCCGATGTTACAGAGCAAGATCATTTCTAGGCACTGCCCTAGCCCAAATACAACATTCATCTCAATTCCTCTCAATCTCAGTTAGAAGCATTTTCCTCTCGATCGATCATTCGCCTCCTTACGAAAGTAAGCTTTTGCTAGTTACTGTTAATTTTTACATTGTATCTATATTTTTCTGATTACTTTATCGGGCTTTACGTGCCGGGCCTGGTATATGTATATAATTATACGCATGCAACGCATGAATATACGAAATGTATACTAAAATTGCTCATTTTGCCTTTTTGCATATGTGATATTTCGGTATTTCCTATGTGTAACTTTTTGAAATGGTTCTCTTTAAGAAAAGGGTTAATTAATACAGAGGTCACTGAACTTACTAAATTAAGTCACTAAACGAGCCGAGTCGAGCCGTGTACCGCCAAGATCGAGGTTGACTCAACTATAAAACTCGAGCTCGAAACTTGACTCGAGCTTTATATATCAAGCTCGAGTTCGAATTGTCATCTAATACTCGAGCTCCAAACTGGAGCTCGATTGTTTACACATTTCAAGCTGGAACTAGGGGTGGAAAAAAGCTCGGGGTCGAATTGGCAAAAAGCTCTAACGAGCCGAGCCTAAATGAGCTCGAGTCTAAATTTGGGCTTTTTAGGCTCATTTAGTTATCAAGCTCGATCCGCGAGCCCTAGAAATATAGACGTATATATATATTGTCTATACGTACAACTATGTATAAACGATCTTAAAAGAAATAAACGAGCTCGAGCCTAGTGTGATTAACGAGGCGAGTTTCATTTGAGCTTTATTTTCTTCAACACGTCATATAAATTAGTCGATCCCGAGCCGAGTTCGACCTTGTGAAAATTTTCACTAGCCGAGCTCGAGCTCAGGCAGGCTCGGGCTTGGCTTGGCTNTTCTCTTTAAGAAAAGGGTTAATTAATACAGAGGTCACTGAACTTACTAAATTAAGTCACTAAACGAGCCGAGTCGAGCCGTGTACCGCCAAGATCGAGGTTGACTCAACTATAAAACTCGAGCTCGAAACATGACTCGAGCTTTATATATCAAGCTCGAGTTCGAATTGTCATCTAATACTCGAGCTCCAAACTGGAGCTCGATTGTTTACACATTTCAAGCTGGAACTAGGGGTGGAAAAAAGCTCGGGGTCGAATTGGCAAAAAGCTCTAACGAGCCGAGCCTAAATGAGCTCGAGTCTAAATTTGGGCTTTTTAGGCTCATTTAGTTATCAAGCTCGATCCCGAGCTTTCTAGGCTCGCGAGCCTAGACGAGCCCTAGAAATATAGACGTATATATATATTGTCTATACGTACAACTATGTATAAACGATCTTAAAATAAATAAACGAGCTCGAGCCTAGTGTGATTAACGAGGCGAGTTTCATTTGAGCTTTATTTTCTTCAACACGTCATATAAATTAGTCGATCCCGAGCCAAGTTCGACCTTGTGAAAATTTTCACTAGCCGAGCTCGAGCTCAGGCAGGCTCGGGCTTGGCTTGGCTAGTTTCGTCTCGTTTCCACCCCTAGCTCAAACCCGATGAAGAAACAACATATCAAACTTGACTTGACTCCATTTTTTTATGAAAACTAAGTGATTACATGTATATAAAAAGGTAAAAGTGTAGTTTAATCAAAACTCGATAAGGCTGACGAGCCTTACGAGCCGAGTATTTTGGAGCTCGAGCGCGGTTCATTTAAATTGAGTCAATTTCATTTTCGAGTAGTTTATGAGTCAATCTCGAATCTCGTTTGCACCCTAATTAACTAACATGGTATTTATATCACTTTAGAAAGGTAATGCAACCTAAATATCGTGTTTAATAAGTTTACGGATCCGAAAATCTAAATTTTATGAGTTAAGTAAGCGATTGGTATAACATAAAAGTGCGATAAACAAAATACTACACTCTTACATAAACATCGTCGTGGCTAAAAGCTTGTTTAACAATATTATTAGCATTAGCGTGATTGAATGATTAACAAAAAAACACGATCTTCTTTTACAAATGGTAGATGGTGAAAATGGTTGTGTTTTATATGTAAGTTAATTAAAATTTAATTGAATGATTAACAAAAAAAGTTCAAATTTAAAACCACTAAACATTAAAGGGGTATTTTTGTCAAACCACTTTACTTACTTTTTAAGTTAATGTTGTTCCCTCTTATATATGGTATACAGATAAAGAGAAAGATATGTTTATACCTCATCAAGGTTATTGATGTGTGTTTGAACTTCTGAGGACATTGATCTCATCAAGGCAAGTTTTTATGTTTGATGGAATTGGTATAAACGAAACCATTTTGATAATTGAGTGGTTTGTAATGTTGTCTTTAGAATTTGGTGGCTTTATGTATACATTATCCCAAATTAAAATGAAAAACCAAACAGGGAAGTAGGTTATATGACCTTTGGGGTTATACAACTACGAGTGATACATAACATTGCTATTGATTATTTGATTTGACCTTTCGAATTTTGAAGTACTCTGCAGATAGATTTTGCGTTAAACTTGTAGGATAATCCATATAAGTTTGGAACATTGAAAGCTAAGACAGGGTTGATTCTATATAGTTAGTTTAATATTGTCAAACACCACACAACTGATTAGTTTTTGCATCACATTATTCGAAGATCCGTCATTTATAATTTATTTGATGGCCTGAAATGAATAGTAGAATGTTATTTACTCATGTTATTTTATATTAAATTGTAGTTTCTTATAACTATAAAGGCAGTTTAAGTTGGTCGCATTATTTAAACGAAAGTGACTAAGCTTCAGCGGCGGTGATTACTTTGTGCAAGTAGGGCAGCCACACAAGGCCACCATTGTGAGGGGCCTCCAGTTTAGTATATGTCCATTATTATTTATACATGTCTAAGTATATTGTGTTTTGTAACAACCTTTTTTATACATGTCTAGTATATGTAGAGTCACCAAGGCATCTTTAGAAAGAAGTTTCTCAAAATTAAAATTGTTGAAGTCTTACTTGAGGTCTACAATGTCACGAGAGAGACTTAATGGATTTGCATTGATAGCTATTGAGAATGATATATTAGAAAGTGTTGATTATGAAATGTTGATCAACAATTTTGCTGCAAAAAATGCTAGAAGAATGACACTGTTCAAGTATATTGTGTTGCATCTTCTTTTGTGGAATAAAGCTATATTTGTGCTTTACTAACACTCCGAATATCTTTTTTTTTTCTTCTTCCTAGTGGCGTAGTATTTGCTTTTGTTAATGTAAGGTACTTGGAACAATTTGCGTAATAGCAATGAACTTTTTATTGTCCATAATAGTTAAGCTTTTCGTGATTTACGGTTCCTCATTTGTAGTTTCACACCGGGCCACCCAAATCAATGAGACGGCCCTGCTAAGCTTTAAAGTTAACGTGCAACTGAAATTTGTGCCAGAAAACAAATGGGGACATAACTTTAGACATGATAGTATTTTATTGTTTTCTTCTCGATATCCTGTATTTGGCATTTTCCACTTGATTACGTTTCTTTTACAGAAGTGCTGCAATTATGTTTTCTTTTTGCCTAATATGACTTGTATAATGTATTACAGAGGGTTGGATTTATAGGACTAGGAAACATGGGGTCCAGAATGGCAAATAACTTGATTAAGGCAGGATTAAATGTGGCAGTTCATGACATGTAATTTTCTTCTTCTGTTTTAGACGACATTTTACTATTTTATGTATGATTTTTACTCGGTCTGTACTCCTGACTCCTGAGCCATGATCAGGCTTTTAAACAGAATTACATGCTGAAATTCTGCAGTATTAAGCATGTTTAATCTCTAATGCTTTCACATGATTCTGTTTTGATCTTTTCATCTGACGTCAACTGCAATTTGAGCATGATTCCGTCCCTTGTGTTTTCCTATCAGAAATCTTAGTGCCATGAAGATGTTTTCGGACAAGGGAATCTCTGTAAAAGGAACACCGATGGAGGTTGCAGAAATTAGCGATGTTGTAATTACCATGTTGCCTTCATCAAACCATGTAAGTTATACATTGTATAACTTCTACCCGTTCTAGATTGTAAACACATTTAAATTTATTTAAATGAACGTATACACCATCCTTGGCCTTGCCACAAGATAATTTACATGCTGGTTTTCGTATCCTTGATGAGATGATTATGTTTTTAACTTATATGCACTGTAAGTTGAAGGATATTTTTGTTGACTTAATTCATTGTACAAAACGTCAATCTGATGCTTTATTTGCAACTCATATTCCCGTTTTTGTGTATGCAGCATTTAATTTAAAGTGGTGTACTTCCTTGTTTAGGTATTAGATGTTTACACAGGACCAAAGGGTTTACTTAATGGTGGGAATCGTGTGAGGCCCTGGTTATATATAGATTCATCTACAATTGACCCGCAAACAACAAGAAAGCTAGCCTCAGCTGTATCTAATTGTGCTTTAATTGAAAAGAAAGGTATGTAGAACAAAGCTAAATACTATCAACCTATAATTTTACTGCATCTTTCTGGTAAATGCTGCTTTGAAGAACTGTAAGTTCCAGTTTGCTATAGCTTATGACATCACTTGTAAGTGTTTACCGTGTGATTTCTGAAAGTCAATCAACTAGACTTGTGAAAGTGAGGGGTTAAGTCTTTGTTGGTCTACATGAGTTTTTAGGCTAGATCAATATTTGGTTTGAATGATATAAAAATGAGTTATGCCACTTAGGCACTTATATTTGTTGCACTTGACTGAGCTACTGAGCTATAATGTCTATGTGTGTGGCTTTGCCTCTGATGTGATGTATTTGCAAAGCTGTTAAAGTGACGTCAAGTCTTTGTGAATTATACAGTAACTTCATATTTGGTTTGTTTCTGTATAAGAATTAGTACCTCCACAGTCCACACATTAGGTATATATATCTTTTTTGATCTGGCACAACTAAGGCATGCATGTCACTTCTTATCCAGGTCGAGACATTGTCTGATAGGCTTTTGTGGACAGTGAATACATAAGCTAGTTGCTCAATAGCTTTCGTGAGACAATTAATCCTTTGAAAGGACAAACTAAAAATACTTGTATGCTTCATTATCTAGCTCACTTTTAAGGTTTAACCCATTCCTATGAACATGTCGATTTGAGTTGTGTTCAATTAAGGCCAAATAAAACTCTCTCAGCTAAATAGTGAAATCAGTTCAATGGGTTGAAAGTCTCACTCATAGTCTGTTTTTAGCTATGTAAAACTTCCTAGCTAATCTTATGGTAGGCTTTAGATTATTACTATGAAAATTGGACAAAAAAGTCACTGCGGGTCTTTAACATGTACTTGCAATGATCCGTTTCATCTGAACTAGTTTGACTCAGTTTCCTAAATCACTGCACCTGTATATCTTACTTCTTGTTATTTTGTTAATTGACCCTGACTGGTTTCTTTTCTGTTGTTTCACATCATTTTGGTAATACTGTTTTGTGTTGTATTTAGAAGTTGATACACCCAAACAAAATTCCTCAAAGTTAGACTATATTCCACTTTATATTGCTGAGAGGGTTTATGATTGAAACCAAAACATAAACACTATGTGATCGAATTTATTTTGCTTCCAATTCAAATGTTAATTTCCTATGTATTAGAACAAAGAGTTGTAGGGATTATTATCCTATGCTTATATTATGTTAAAAAAGCTCTTTTGACTAGCTCAATTCTTCCAAGTAATGAACTTTTATGTATTCTAGATTCGTGGGATACCCCTGTTATGCTGGATGCTCCCGTCTCTGGAGGTGTTCCTGCAGCAGAAAATGGAACACTAACATTCATGGTATAAACAATACCTTTGATATATAACTTCTGATGCGGGGATTACTCTTAACCGTCATCTACGTATAACGTTACATGTAAAGGTGGCGAAATGGGAAGGTTGGGTTAGACTAACCCATGAATCTAAATTTGTAAAAAATAAATGTGTTAAAAGTAAAAAAATATGACCAAAAAAAAAAAAAAAAAAAAAAAAAAAAAAAAAAAAAAAAAAAAAAAAAAAAAAAAAAAAAAAAAAAAAAAAAAAAAAAAAAAAAAAAAAAAAAAAAAAAAAAAAAAATTATTACGATAGTAACCTAATGGTTTGTCAGGTTGGTGGACCAGAGGAAGCTTACAAGGCTGCAGGATCATTATTTTCGTCCATGGGGAAAAATACCATATATTGTGGTAGTGCAGGGACTGGTTCTGTAAGTTATTATGAATTCAACACTATGGAAAAGTATTTTAGCTTTTCTTTTGATGTTAGCATAGTGTAAGGATGTTTTGATTAGGACAATGGTGTGTTCAGGCAGCTAAGATCTGCAACAACTTGGCAATGGCTGTGAGTATGCTTGGTGTCTCTGAAGCATTTGTTCTTGGCCAGTCTCTGGGCATTACAGCCTCTACGTTAACCAAAATCTTCAACTCTTCAAGTGCTCGATGTTGGAGCAGGTACTAATTCATGTTATAAATTACAGTATTCCCATGCCTTTTGACAAAACTGGATCTGAGCTGACATAAATACACCAATGATATGATTGCGTCTAGTGAAGTACTTTTTTGATTTAGTTTTACAGTCTAGAATATTTTTAACAAATACTTATTTAATCTATACACATGTCAGTGATACGTACAATCCTGTACCTGGTGTGATGGATGGAGTGCCCTCCTCTAGAAATTATGATGGTGGATTTGCATCTACACTGATGGTATGTCTCCCAACATATGTGTCTTCTTGTTCTTTCTATATTTCCCTTTTTCCGTGTTTGTAGTTCATATATAGGCTATTATACACCAGGGTGAGACCCTCAGTTTTGCCAGGCTGCTGTATGAAAACTAGCACATTGAAACGTTTCAAAATTAGACGAAAAAAACCCATAAGTCATAATACATGCAGTCGATTTTGGATACAATTGTGGAGGAGAATATGGTAACTTTGAGGTAAGTAGGAATCAGAACAGATCATCAAGTTATACTTTACTAACCCTCAATCACATCATGATATGAGAGCTAAAGTTAGGATTTGTGAACCTATGACTTTGATACACATTAGACATATGTTGCCGAGCTTAAGACTTTGTGGTTTCTGGGACTTTTGATACTGATTTGGAATTGAGTGCATCCGGTCATTCTTATGTTACTATTTTCGGTAGAGAAAATGTAGGGTGCTCTTCTTTATCACAAAATTGTGAATCTAAAAACAATAGTAGTACCATATTATAATAAATACGATATATATGCATTGAAAATAGAATTCGGGTGACTTTCAACTTGTTTGACCCGTTCCTTTGTTAGCTAAATAAAAGACAATCCATATGGACCAACTAATAAGCAAATGAGGTGAAATTGCCATTACCTACCAGCACATTCTTTCACCATTATTTTACAGTATTTTTATATGATGGCTTATAATAAAACCTTTTCATATAATGCAGGCAAAAGATTTAAACCTTGCTTCAGCTTCAGCAAAAGAAATTGCTCTGGAATGTCCATTGACATCTAATGCAAAAGACATGTAAGATCACTCCATTAGTTTTTGTCTCCCTTTTTCAATGTAGCCTTAATATGGGATGGGCGTAATTAAATGTGATCACCCATTAGATGTAACTAGAAATTACTAATTTTAAAATATTATGAGAACAAGATAATATATTGATTTATGTTGCATACCGAAAGCTCAATAACAATTTCACAACCTAAAAGAACACTTGATGAAAATTCATATACAGATATATACTAGTGGTCAAGAGTCGAGATAACTAAACAGAAAGCACGAACAAAAATTAGTATCACACCTTCAAAAAATATTATCCTGATAACGATCACGATTAGATTTGTGGGGTACAGATGACTAGCTGGCTACATGGGTTATGGGTATGGGTACAAAAGTACCCATATGTTTTTCGATACTCAATTTGACACGTAGTGCCCGTATAGTTTTAGTAGGTAGTCCTGCTTTATGCTAGATATATTTTCTTGTGATTGTTGCTATTACTGTATGTGACAATAACATGCATCTTAAAAAGACAACTTGTGTGTCTTGTTAGTTACTCTATCCTAGCTCTTTATAAAAGGAACGTGTATTTTTCTAATAATCCAATATCGACATTTTAAATTTATATCACCATTTTTTTCTCTTCGCAGATTCACAAAGCTTTGTGATGAGGGTCATGGGACAAAGGACTTCTCTTGTGTTTTTCGCCATTTCTATTCTGGTAAAGATGAATTGTAATATGACGGGTGAATGTGTTGTCTAATTCGAGAGCTTGTTCTGCGTTGTACATGTAACTAACATAAGGAGCTCCAGATAATGTATGGAATGGCAGTTCGTACAACTTTGGGGTTTCCATATAACATGTTCTATAATAAATGTGAGTCCGTAAAAATAAACAATAGCCCATTTTCGAATAGTTTTGTAAACCGCCTAACACCTGACGGTTTGTTTTGTTTACTTGAATTCCCCTATTTTTGGGTACTTTCTTGCTAATGTGGTTTTCGTCAGAAAAACCGAAAAAACCGAAACCAAACCGAAAATTGAAAAAAAACCGAACCGAAATAACCGACCAAAACTAAAAATTGATGGTTCGGTTTATACTTTTTAAAAAACCAAAAAATTCGGTTTGGTTTCGGTTTTCGTCCAAAAACCGAACAGTAAAAACCGAACCGAACCGGTTTTATTATATAATATAATATATAACTGATATAATATAAATAAATAACTAAATAAATCAAATTTATAAATTCATATTCATTTTGTATGTGGATTTATAATATATTTATCTTAAAGTTTATATGCGTATTTGTCGTGTTGTGTGTTTACTTGACAATATATCAATACGTATGTGACAATGATCATATTATGTGTATATTTACTTGCATGTGTGTGTGTCTAATTTATATGTGTGTAATCGTAGATATATGAGATAAACATTATTAGGCTTATATTGACAAAAAAGTTAAAAAAAAATAAACCAATATTCTACATAAAGCATGGTTGTTGGTATAAATTGGCCACACCCAAATATAAATATAAACGGTTAACAACCGACAAAACCGATAAAACGAACTAAAACCAATAGTAAATCGGAAAAACCGAACCGCCAAAACCTAATGGTTTCGGTTTTGGGTTTTATAAAACCCGAATTTGTTGGTTCGGTTTCGGTTTTAGCTAAAAATCAATCCAAACCGAACCATACTCGCCCTAGTTTTCGTTCCATGCTTCTCGTCTAAATATTGTTATTCATCATCTACGCTCTTGTGAATAGTTGATATCATTTATCTTGTGGAATTTCGCAATTGGTTTTGTTGTAGTTTTTGTTATGCTGCATATTTATAGTCTACAACTTTAAATGATTTGGACTTCATGAAATGGATAGGGTAGAGTCATCCTACTTAGGTGCCCTTTGATTATGAAGAGGCTCTAAATTTAATTAGTACATAAAGTGTCTAAATCTGAATTAAACAAGATTGTTTATCTTTGTGTTCAAAAAAAAAAAAAAAAAAAAAAAAAAA
>LBNU01026447.1:88194-108381 GCA_014162995.1 Artemisia annua | reverse complement strand
TTTTTTTTTTTTTTTTTTTTTCTCCTCCTCCTCTAAAAACAGCCTTAACGCAGCGTTAGTGGGTTAACGTCCCACGTTAACGCTGCGTTAACGTGGCCCATGCAATGGTAACGCACCCATTAACGTGAGTTATTGGGGCTTTAACGTGGGTCTTGCGTTATGATTGTTCATGCTCTTATAGTCTACAACTTTAAATGATTTGGACTTCATGAAATGGATAGGGTAGAGTCATCCTACTTAGGCGCCCTTTGATTATGAAGAGGCTCTAAATTTAATTAGTACATAAAGTGTCTAAATCTGAATTAAACAAGATTGTTTATCTTTGTGTTCAAAAAAAAAAAAAAAAAAAAAAAAAATTGTTTATCTTTTATGTTAAATGAATGTCTAAATAATATAAAGATTAAATTACATGGATGGTCCCTGTTGTATGTCCAAAATTGCAACTTTCATCCCTCGTACTTTAAAGTTGCACTGGTCGTCCCTAATTTGGAAAAAAAAAAAAAAAATACCACTGTCTATTTTGTAACTAGTGTTAAGTGAGTTCCATTATTATTTACACGTTAGCCCTTCTGGGTTAAAGACCGTTGCATCGTCTATCCTTTATAATAATGGATGTTTATAATATAAAGTTTTTCGACTTTAGGTGCGTTTTCATACGTTTTATCCGTTTTTATACATTTTCATATTTTTTATACGTTTTCATACTTTTTTATACGTTTTCATACGTTTTTCTTACGTCTTTATTCGTTTCTATACGTTTTCTTCATGTTTGATTTTACTTTTAGTTATAGGTTTTTTTTGTGTTTGATTTTTATTTGTTTATATTTTGGTGTAACAGATCTGGTCCAAGAACAATAAAGAGGTTGAAGATGAAGAAGATCAAAAAGACTATTTTGCCCCTCACATGACCAGAGACAATGGCCCAAACTAACGTCCGTCCTTACGGGTCAATGCAAAATGGACAACAACAAGGATGATTTGTATAATTATTGAGAGTTAAGGACAAAACCTACAACTTTAGCCTAACCACAAGGACTATTTATGTAATTGAGTCTATGTATTATTTTTACATAAAAATAGCTACAGTAGTTTACAAACTACTGTAGGCCTTGTTTTTACAAAATAAGCTCTTATTGCCTCTTTTCTCTTCTTTCCTCTGCAGGCGCGCAGAGGAACATGTTTGTTTTTTTTTTTCAGACAAAAGAGCTTATTTCATCTTCCAAAATTCAGACATCTCCTTCATCTTATTACCTCTTCTTTCACTTCTTAACTCTTCATTCACAAACCATACATCTCTTTCTTAATATCCGTTTTTTACGTTTTCATTTGTTTTTTTTACGTTNTTTTTTTTTTTTTTTTTTTTTTTTTTTTTTTTTTTTTTTTTTTTTTTTTTTTAATTTTTTTTACGTTTGTCTTTATTTTACGTTTTAGTCTATTTTCTTACGAGCGAAAACATAAAAAAAAAAAACAGACGAAAACGTAAAAAAACGAATGAAAATCTAAAAAAACAGATAAAACCGTAAATAACGGCTGAAAACGTAAAAAATGGACGAATACGTAACAAAACAGACGAAAACATAAAAAAAACGAAAACATAAAAAACGGTCGAAAACTAGACGAAAATGTAAGAAAGGGACAAAAACCTTAAAAACAGACAAAAAAGTAAAACAAATGTTGAAAACGTAAAAAACCGTAAAAAATGGACGAAAACGTAAAATAACAAACGAAAAAACGTAAAAAAATGGACGAAAACATAAAAAAAAAGGATGAAAACGTAAAAAAACGGTCAAAAATGTACCAAAACGGTAACAAGCGGACGAAAACGTAAAAAAACTTGTGAAAAAGAAAAAGAAAAAGAAAAAAAAGTATTTCAATAGCACAAAAAATGGTCTAGGAAAGAAGTTCTTCAATAGCACAAAAAACAAACGGTCTTCTTCTTGCAGATGAATAACTTATATGTACCTCTTCTTTTGCTGACATGGTTTGCAGATGAAGAGTTAAAAGCTCTGAAAAAACAAACGACACCTAAATAAATACTTTAGGGTGCGTTTGGTTTGGCATTTTGGTTTGGGTTTGATGTTGACAAGACATTAGTTAAATGTTTGGTTCATTCTTTTGATTTAAGGAATCATTGTTTGGATTCAAATATGATAGTGTACCAATTTGGTGGTTTTGAGTGGGATTCATATTTTTGTGGGCCATCATCTTTTTCTATCACTCTATGCATGTGGGACCCATAATATTTTTTTATTATACTTTTATTTCTTTTACTATTTGATAGTAATACTTTTTATTTATAATTTATTATAAAACATATTTAATTAAAATATAATTTCTCTCTCTTAAACCTACTTCAAATCCAAATTATATACNAATTATTTAAAAATTTTAATCATATTGTTAATTGCATCTTATCTATATTTTTTGTATTTATCTTCTACTTGTATTGTGGATAAATATAAAATGTTACCTAATAAGAAAATAATCTTTTTTTTATAAATATCTTATCTATATTTTTTGTATTTATCTTCTACTTGTGTTATGGATAAATATAAAATGTTACTTAATAAGAAAATAATTTTTTTTTAAATAAAATTATTACTAAATAAGGTATGGTTCCAATTTTTTTGAAATGAAAAATTCCCAATAGGGGTTTTGTTTTATTATATAAAAGATTTGGTGGTTTTAGGTGGGATTCATATTTTTGTGGGCCATCATCTTTTTCTATCTCTCTATGCATGTGGGACTCATAATATTTTTTATTATACTTTTATTTCTTTTACTATTTGATAATACTTTTTATTTATAATTTATTATAAAACATATTTAATTAAAATATAATTTCTCTCTCTTAAACCTACTTCAAATTCAAATCTTATACCAAATCCCAATCCTAATCCAATCCCACTTATAAACCAAATGACCCTTAAATTCAAACAAAAGTGGTTACAAAAGAGTCTTAACAATCCGAAACACCATCTGAGTTATCACTTGCTTTGTCGGTTTATAATCTTTCACATAAACCAGTGGCAATATCTGTCTACATCCTCAACCTTGCAAATCCCAATCTCACACCTAAAGTGTTTGATAAAAAAATAAAAAATAAAAAATGAAACTTTTATCACCAAACTAAGCAAATCCTTTTGTGGGTAAGAATCTTTAAAAAGATGGCAGTACCATGGAGTATGACAGCTTGGATGGCAAAGATGGTGTGGATGGCTTTAAGTGGTTGGGTGATTTCTTGTTTGACTGTTGCTGATGAGATTGCTGGCTCTCTTCGTACTGGTGATATTGGTCCTTTTCATGTTGGTTAGGGTTAGTGCTTCTTTCTTTGTGGCTGCTATTTTAGTATTGTAATTGTTGGTTTAGTTGTATAGTTTGTCATCTACCTTTGAGTTATTGAGGATTTAGGGGATGTTTGTTTGGGATTGCTTAAGTTTAAGTAGAAGCAAATGTTGCAAAAATCGCTAGGCGCTAACCGGGCAGTCGACCCCCTTGTAGCTAGTGGTCGGCCTAGGTGGCGATCAGTGATTAATCGGATTAGAATTTTCTTATGTATGAATTTTGAAGTTTTGTGTATGACATGAACATAATACTTCAAATACTGTAAAATTCAAATAGCTCAATGTTCACATAGTTTTCTCGGATGAATTTTCACCAGCGTAAATCAAATTTGCTACCGCTAGTGTCTAACAACTTAATCTAGGGCTGATTTTGACCGAGTTTGATCGATTTTTACTGATTTTCACCTGGCAGAGTAATATGGCCGATTTACTCAAATCGGCAAGGCATATGAACTCCTAGACAGACTTTTGCAACACTGATGTTACCCATATTGCTTCGGGTTATATGCTCATTATTAGAAAAAAATAGCAGTTTCTGATAAGAGATAGGAAGCTGTTTATTTCAAACTGGTTATTTGAAATGAAACTAAAATATGTATTTGGTTGAAATTTTTTCAACAAGTTATTATTTTTATAAGTATTATTGTAATTTTTCCCAAATAAGCAAATTCTAACTCTACTTTGTATAATACTTGTTTGTAAGCATGATTAGAGAAAATAAGCAATGCCAAATACCTAGAACGAAAAAGAATCTGATCTTTAATGTGTGGATCATTTGTTACAAGTGTTATTATTGTTTCTAGTCATATTATTGTATGTTAATGTTCATGGATAACCAGTGCAAGCCTTGTAGTTTATCAGATGGAAATGTTATAACGGAGTATTTGACTGTTTGGGTTTTAATTGGATTGGATCAAGATTTCACGAGAAAACGTAGATAGTAGTGTGTAAACATCTTAAACCATGTAAGCAGGTACTCTTTTTTACTTATAAATAAGTCTCTTGAAAAACTACCCCATGGATCAAGAATCTTGTATAAGGCATTGAAAGATATGAAAATGAGATTTGAAAATAAGTGTCATTCTTCTCCTAGGACTGTGTATGTTGACAGTTCGGGAGAGTATTGGCGAGAGGGGTTTGTTATTGGAGATGAGTATAATTTATCGTTTACAATAGACGCAATAAGCACCAAGTACTCAGCTTGATTACATGAACCATCCATTTCGGCAAGTGTTTTGAGGACATAGGGTGGTAGTGACATATAGATGCAATAAGCATACATATGCAACCGCGGAAATTCTTGCAGTAGCTGGAAATATATAGCTTATCAACCAAGACCAGAATGTTTTAAGAGCCACGCACCACCGCTAACAAGTGATTTAGCTGGTGAAAGTGCATTTGTTTACCTTATATTCCAAATTGCTATAATATCATCTGGGGTAATTAATTACTATGATACATACTTGGTGTTGTGCACACGACCAGTTAACAGAAACACATATACCAGATCTCTTAAACCGAGAGACAGAATACAGAGATTCTCGAATTTCTTGGGTTGGACAGAAAACAATAAACTAACAGAGAGGGATTCCTATCTATACTATAGAGTGTCAACTAACTTTTATCTGGACAACTTACTGTTGACTACAAAAAGAAACTACAAAATTTGCCTTTATTCTAGATTTGGATTTAAGTTAGGTATTCGACACTTAAGAGTTACAAACTTCTAATGGCCAAGATGAAGGCATAATGTTTAAGTAAGAGATTTCTGTAGTTTTATAGTTTTGGCTTAGGCTTAGAGGTGACAATTTTGGCCCATTTACTTATGAAAAGGTCGATTCGGGTTATGTCATATCTCGACAGTAAATGGTCACATCTAGACGATATTAGCTTTAAATTGAAGGGGTAAAGTTTCTGTCCAACCCAAAACAACATGGTTTGACCCATTACCCACCTGCCCATTTTGGCAACCTCTAATCAAGTGTTTGGTGTAGGAGTTGGTATGCCTAATGTTGTTTGTACTTGGCAAAGAACACCCATATGATTTGTTGAGGGCTGACAAGTGCTGAAAGGGAGGGTATTATAAGCTGCGGCCCACGAGCAACTATTGTATGAGGTTTCAAGTACACAACATGATGAGTGCTTTGGATGGTGCAGGTTTAGAATCCTTAATTCCTAACAAAGGTATGACAGTGGTGCTGTTACATGCCCAAAGCAAATAGGCCCCAGAATTATAAGGCATTTCTGTACCTCGACACACGTGACTCTTCAAGAATATTTGGATGCAGTAGATATTCATGTTCAAGCCTTCAAGGGCTAGGAGCTACCTGTCTGTAGTCGCTGTCAGTTGAGCTTTTTGCTTAGTAAAGGAGGAGTTCCATCAGCATACAACCTAGTTGCAAGTTGATGACTAGTTGACAATGGTGAAGATAGATGGCATATGTATGTGCTATTAGCATGTGTCAATTAGCATTAGAAACTGTAGGCTTACTACACATGATTATCAGAAATAAACCGTTGATCGTCTTACCGATTTGCATCTAATGCTTATGATGGGTGATGATACTAGAATTGGTGAAATAGACGGATAGGGTAGCAAGATAAAGCCAGGTCAAGTTATCCGTGAACAATTTTTGTCAGATTTTGTTTTCTTTTGGTTAATTTGTTGATCGTTAATGTCTCGAGTATAGTTACTAAACCAATAATTTAGCTTTCTTTGGTAAAGCAATGTAGGAAGACATCTTTATTCACTTTGGTTTTCGGATGTTTCAACCTGTTTCCTAATTAGTTAAATTATATAGCTCATCTCATTTGATCTCTTAAATATTAACATATCCCATGATGACCCATTTATACTCAGAGGCGGACCTAGGCGTGTGGCAGGTGGTGCCCAGTAACCACCTTGGCTGGAAAATTCCTTTAGAAGCGATATAGGATTATTTTGGGATCTACCTTAGAAATTACTCAGGAACCACCTTGGCTTGTTAATTTGAAAGAAGAAAGAAAGAAATCGAGAAAAGAAAATATAAATTCGGCAGGTGGTCAGGTGATACTGACGGAACTAACGAGAAAGATGAATTCAGTAGGGGTGCAAGTTTTTTTTCTTGATATTGGACTTGGCAAAAGTAAATTAATTTTATTTCGGACTTGGTAATCATACCATAGAGTTTACTTTAATATTGGAAATAGTGATTTTGAGTTTGGTCGGTCATTTCTTTATTTTCTTTGTCTACTGACATTGTGGGTACATGATATAATCTTATACTCAATTTGATCAATATTTTTTTTCTTAAATCATGCTATTTTCCAAAATATAATTAATTTTCAGAAAGTTAATAGTCATATGTTGTCAATATAACTCAAAATAATACTGGTCTTGAAGACTTGATTACATTTTCTCAGTTTTATCAATATGATAACACATATTTTCTCCAAAAACTACATATACATTGTTAATTCATTTTAGTAAAATTTTCATGTCTTAAACATCTACAAATCAAACTATTTACACCTTGTAAAAGCACGTATTAGCTAACACTAGCTAACACTGTCTCAAGCACGCCTACAATGAGACTTAAATTCATAACATTTTGATTGATCGTTACTCACATATTGTTAGCCAAAAGGTGTGTTAGTGTTTTTGCTACTTGTAATATATTGTCTATGTAGTTATCTCGGTCAAAAATCACATATCGTTCAAGGACCGAGATTTGAAATAGCGGTTATCGCGGTAAGATATCGGTTTTTATATTATCTAGAATATTAAATATATATATACATATATTTGCGTTCTTCTAGTGACCACCTTTAAAATAAAAACAATAAAAACTTAAAAATTAAGATGTGTACATTAAGCATTTAAATTGATGTAAATTTATTATTTAAACCACTCTTTAAACCTTTTAACAAACCAAAACCGTAAAATATTCTCGTCAACAGTGCAAATCTTATCTTCAACACACACCCCTCTCATCCTAAACAAAAGCCATAGATCTGATCTTCTCTACCCCTTTCTCTCCACTTTTATGTTAATTTACCTTCACTATATAACCCCTTAATAGGTAATTAAACCTGTTAGACAAAAGGAAGAAGAAGAAAGAATGGTTGATTATGAATCGTGGCTACAAAAGGAAGAAGCTGTAATCTGTATTGTATCTGTTAATGTCGCTCTCTTTAATTAGGTTTTTAATTGGGTTAAGTTGGGCTGCCTAAATCTCGCCAAAATATCGAAAATCTCGCCGATTTCAAAATATCGGCAAATCTCGCCGATATTATCGGATCCGAGATTTGGGGGCGATATTTTGATCCGAGATTATTTCTAGGGGCGATATCCGAGATATCGACGAGATATCGGCGAGATCTCGGCGAGATTAACTACATAGTATATTGTACTCATAAAGACATAATTTAACCCAACCCAGCGACCGGTTAACTTATTGACCAATTGACTAACTGACCGGTTTAGTTTCGTCTCAACTAAAAAGGGAACCACCTTAGGTTTCATCCTGGGTACGCCACTGTTTATACTTAGTTTGGTATCTTTTCCTTCTCATCCAACAAACTAATTAATCTATTCATGGTATAGAAACAAATTTACTAACAGATCTTCTTTTAGGCGAATATTATGAGCAAATACATAATTGACTCCTAAATAATACTTTCATTAAATAAGTCGAATATTTTTCTAATGGAAGATAAACTAAGACCAATTTGAATATCATGCAGGTTTGTGATGATGTTAGTTCTTTCCAGGTAGATATTATATTGCAGTCGCTGGTTTATGAAACTGGAGCGTATCAATAGGGGGATCCGCTATGCAAAGGTATCGATCACAGGCCCCCCTAACAAATGCTAGTCTTCTTATATAGTACATATGGAGGGGCCAAAACTCCAAACAAGTAAAATTGTGTACTTAAAAGTTTGCAAAGCGTGTCTAGAGTTTATTTTTGGTATCTGTGATATATGGTGTTAACCATAGTGTTTTGCTATAAAAAAATATTAGCAGCTGTACAAGATAGGTTTTTAAGAAACTCTTTTTAGAAATGGTTTGTAGTTTGTGGTTGTACTCGCACCCTCCTTGATCTTTATTCTTTGCTGTAATTGGGGAACTTGGGGCAAATTGTGTTAAATGTTTTGTACACAATATGACCTCTACTGGGATTCAGATGATCTAGTTACAAGTTCCGACAATAACTATTATGTGCAACTGATAGCTTTTCATACATTAAAAATGGTTTGACTTGTTATGTATGTTAAGACTTCTGTAGGATGTACTTTTGAAATCGAACTATTATGTGCAACTGATAGCTTTTCGTACATTAATAATGGTTTGGTTTATGTATATTGTCTCAGATGAATTAAATTTCCCGCAAGGATACGAGACACATTACAATTTTTTTGTTTAGACATCTGTAGGGTGTACTTTTGAAATCAAAGAGATGTTGGTATTTTAAAGAACTGATCACAAGGCTCTTCATCTCGGTATTTCAAACTAATCAAGAGGCTCTTTCTGCTGGGGCAAACTATAATCACCCATTATCAACAAATTACAGTCCAAACTGTTTAGTTGCCTACTGGGGGATTGAAACTATTACCTCTCATCCCAACCAATTGTATGACACGACCACCATGGCAAACCTTTCTATAGTTGATTTGGAGGGTTTGCGTAAGCTATCACAATATTCCTCACCCAAGTTGAAGAAATTATATCACTTGTACATGGACTACTACAATATAACCATTTACATTTACACACCTATATTCAGCTAAAAGCATGAAGCAGACAAACACATGAACTTCCAGAAAAAGAGCATGGCGAACTAACATATTTGTTCTACAAGACTGTTTAGATCATACACACCACCGGTTCATGGAATTACGGGGAAGGAAAATCCTTCATGCCTAATATCCGTAAGAAGTTGTCTGCATCATTCTCATGAACTCCTCTTTACTAACTTCTCCATCATCTGATCAACATAAATAAACATACTGAATATTGGTAAACAGAACACACATACACATATCTATTTTGTTGTTTGGTTGAGAGGACAACTATATGGTTAAACAGGACATGGGGCAATGTGAAGTATATCTTTATTCTTACAGGTCAAATGGGTCAAAAGTTACTCCTTAACACAATACAAGAGCTCTATGATCATATTAGTTGACATCAATCAATTGTAAAGCCAATAAGGGCTGCGAGTTGGCCTACCTGTACTTTAATTTACCCAATTTGACACGTCCATTTTATCACCTCTAGTAAACGTAAAAATTACATGTAGTGAGTACACGAACTTACCATCACGATCTGCTTCCTCCACCATTGCGTGAATTTCTGCATCGGTAAAGCGTACACCCAACTCTTTTGCAATATTCTTGATGTCTGAAATCGATATCTTTCCCTGTTTTCCAGCAGAGTAACATTATAGTAGTTTCTAATGTAAGAGAACAGGTTTCATTGATAAAGAAGGTTACATTTTTATCATGATCGATAATGTTGAAAGCTTTTGTAAGCTCCTGTTTGTTGCTCCTTTCCCCAATTTTATCACTCATCATGTACACAAATTCATCAAAATCAATTGCACCACTGCCATCTCTGTCTACATCCGCTATCATCTGATCAAGTTCCTGAAGAACAATTGAATAAACCCAACATTAGTTTCAATACGTTAATCCAGACAGCCTTTAAACACTATAATAAATTAAGAACAAAGAAAATAACTGGCGGCTGGATGTTACCTCCTTTGTCATTTCGAAACCGAGGGCCCTAAAATGAAATAATAACGACGTATCATTGTATGCATAATCCTATATCATAAGGTATTTGTTCCATTTAAATGATGCTCGTACCTCATTGCATTGCTTAACTCCTTAGCATCAATGGTACCTATATTTGTAAGAATCCACACAAGTTAAAATCATGTTCACTCAAATAACAAGAGTTCATTGGGTTCATGCCATACCATTGCCATCAGTGTCAAATAGCTCAAATGCTTCCTTCATCTCTTGCTTTACTTGCTCAGTAACTCCATGATGACGACCTCTCGGTTTGTCTCTCCTGGATTCCCCATAAAAACCCTGACAACCCAAAGTGAAAATGTAAATGAATTAACAAAAGTGGAAAAGAAAACATAGGTTTTACATGTGTAAAATAAGGATGATACAGTTTAGGCAAGTGGTTAAAATGGGTTCTAGTTAATAGAAGTTAGAAGTTAGAAGTTAGAACCATTTACTTTTAATTACCAATCTCTAGATTTGTGAGCAACTCAAACACCACTAGACGAAAGGCCTTAGGTTATGGCTGTTCTAATTCATAATAGTATTAACATCATCATCTCCTTAAACTAATCAACAAGTCCTAACCTCCCATTTTACATACTATATTCACTAAATCATGAATAAAAATCAATAGCATCGATAAATTCTCGAGAGCAAAAAAATAAATAAATAAATAAATAAAAATAAAATAAAATTGTTTTCGTATAGCATAAGATATCACAATAGCATAAAACAAATAAAGATATACATGCAAAAGCAAATAGATGTGAAATATAATTGCATATGGAAATATGAAGACAAACCATTATTGTAGTTGTATTAGTCTTGAGATGTTTATTTAAGATAATGTTGTGTTTTCTTCAATGTTTTGTTACCGCATGCGTTAAGGATAAGCTTCAATTCATCCTGAAATATGGTTTTGGTGAACGGTGAGTGTCTTGAAAANATGTACACAAATTCATCAAAATCAATTGCACCACTGCCATCTCTGTCTACATCCGCTATCATCTGATCAAGTTCCTGAAGAACAATTGAATAAACCCAACATTAGTTTCAATACGTTAATCCAGACAGCCTTTAAACACTATAATAAATTAAGAACAAAGAAAATAACTGGCGGCTGGATGTTACCTCCTTTGTCATTTCGAAACCGAGGGCCCTAAAATGAAATAATAACGACGTATCATTGTATGCATAATCCTATATCATAAGGTATTTGTTCCATTTAAATGATGCTCGTACCTCATTGCATTGCTTAACTCCTTAGCATCAATGGTACCTATATTTGTAAGAATCCACACAAGTTAAAATCATGTTCACTCAAATAACAAGAGTTCATTGGGTTCATGCCATACCATTGCCATCAGTGTCAAATAGCTCAAATGCTTCCTTCATCTCTTGCTTTACTTGCTCAGTAACTCCATGATGACGACCTCTCGGTTTGTCTCTCCTGGATTCCCCATAAAAACCCTGACAACCCAAAGTGAAAATGTAAATGAATTAACAAAAGTGGAAAAGAAAACATAGGTTTTACATGTGTAAAATAAGGATGATACAGTTTAGGCAAGTGGTTAAAATGGGTTCTAGTTAGAAGTTAGAAGTTAGAAGTTAGAACCATTTACTTTTAATTACCAATCTCTAGATTTGTGAGCAACTCAAACACCACTAGACGAAAGGCCTTAGGTTATGGCTGTTCTAATTCATAATAGTATTAACATCATCATCTCCTTAAACTAATCAACAAGTCCTAACCTCCCATTTTACATACTATATTCACTAAATCATGAATAAAAATCAATAGCATCGATAAATTCTCGAGAGCAAAAAAAATAATAAATAAATAAAAATAAAATAAAATTGTTTTCGTATAGCATAAGATATCACAATAGCATAAAACAAATAAAGATATACATGCAAAAGCAAATAGATGTGAAATATAATTGCATATGGAAATATGAAGACAAACCATTATTGTAGTTGTATTAGTCTTGAGATGTTTATTTAAGATAATGTTGTGTTTTCTTCAATGTTTTGTTACCGCATGCGTTAAGGATAAGCTTCAATTCATCCTGAAATATGGTTTTGGTGAACGGTGAGTGTCTTGAAAACCGTTTTCTAAGAATATATCTTTTATGTCGTTAGTGCAACCGAGAACATTCGAATCACGTTGGAGCAATAATTTAGATAAAAGCATTAAAGAAAAAAAGTCTTTTTTTAGCTTTTACATGCAAAGAAAACTTTACATGTTGGACTGAGTAATGATAAATATATACTTATTTCGTTTATTTCGTAAAAGTGTGAAAAACGATCACGACGTACACGGTTGAGCCACATGCATCTAAGTTAAAAGAGCACCCTTTCTCAAATAACTTATACAAAGAAAACGTTACCTGTTTAATTGTAAACATGTGGCATAGATATGTTACTTTTTTATCTTCGCTATTGAACGGTTAACCAGGCATGCGAGTATTCGAAATAAAACGAGTATGCGAGTATTCGAAATGAGCGATCAATCGTGATTCAAGTTACGGTTAATCATTTTAAATATTTAATCGATTGTACATTTGTACCCGTATAAACAGTAACATTATCTAGAACGTAAAATGTCATTTTAGTAAACTTAATTAACATTGAATAGATTATATTCGTACTATATTAAAGTTGTTTCATCACAATAATTGCATTCCACAGATTAACAGAAGATATTTCTTCGAAGTTTATACGTTATGATCACATGACTAAGGATCAAATGAGAAGAATCATTAAAATAAGAAGAATGAGAAATAACTATAACTACACATTAGAGATGCATCAACTTGAATTAGATGCATCCCTAATCTTTTAGATGCATCATAATATATTTTCTAGCTAAAAATTAGATGCACAAACATATATTAGATGCATTTCATTAAGTTAGACGAATCCTATGTATTTTTCGTCCTCTGCGGGTCAAATTTGTTGCTAGTACTACTTTGCATCGTTTTCACTTCAAAATCACTTTTGAAACTAATTGTGATGCATCTAAAAGAATAGAGATGCATCTAATTCAAGTCGATGCATCTCAAATACGCGGTTATAGTTATTTCTCATTCTTCTCATTTTAAGTTTTCTTCTCACTGTATCCTTACCCATGATCACATTAGTCAATTTTCACGCATACATGTTTTGTTAAGTGTTTACATTAAAAGCAAAAAAACCATTTTACAATAAAAGTAGTGCACTGGTATAATCAATTCGTGTACAATTTTTTGAATGTTTAGTTAGAACCTATATGTATATTATACACGGTTCGGTTAGTTTAACAACGGATATGTGAAAATAGAAACACGATAAGCGGGTTTTTTCAGTTTTGGTTTCGAGTTTTTTTTATTTCAAATTGAGCGGGTCAGCTCGGTTTGTCGGGTTTTCTTGAACACCCCTATCTCTTTATATTGTCTTATGTACGATTTAATGTTTTTGTTATTTTCTTTTTACATGAAAACTACTATGATTGATATCATTTTGATTTAGAAAGGTTTGACAAGATTAATCGGGTGTTCAAATTGTAGCATGCAAATTAGAGAATGTAACTAAAATTTTTGTAGGTTTTTCTAACTTGTGTCATGAGGCACAAGTTTTGAAGCTTGAAATAATTTAATAATAATTTATCTACATGTTATTTAATATTAATACTTTTCTACACCTGTGATAGAAATAAACTTATTTAAAAAGAACAATTATATTTATTTAATATTTCAAAACTTAAGCCACCACGACACAAGTTGAAAAACCTAATAAGAAATAATGTTCTATTTCTTTGAATCCTTAAGTAATATTGTGTTTGAAAAATCTTGATTATAAACTTGATGTAAGAAAAAATATATATATACTAGAACTGTGAAACAATAGTTGAGCCACCAAACTCATCTGCATTCTAATTCTACGCATCTATGTTTCAAGTGAGACTTGAATCTTCAATCCTTTAGGAATTGAGATTAAATAAACCTTATCTACATACCTCGGGTATGTTTGGCGAAAATAGCGGTAGCAAAAGCACTAGCAATAAGCAGTAGTGGAAAACAGTTCAGTAAGCAGTAGCCAGAAAGCAGTAGATGTTTGTTTAATAGAGTGTTTGGTAATATAGTCATAAATTCATAGTTAGTAATTGGAAACGCTAGCTGCTCGTAACTGCTACTAGAAGTAGCATTTTGATTTGAAGCGCATGCTAATTTCTTGTTTTCAAACGACCATTTTATTCAAAACGCTAACCGCTAGTTGTTAATTGCTCTGAAACACTCCTAATTCCTAAACAATTGCTACCAAACATACACCCCTTAAAACTTTAAAATAAGGGTAAAGGCTAAAGAATTGTAATGTCCTCTTCAAAATGTTCCAGGTTGCATACCATACTCTCAAAAGGTCCGGAGTGAATAATATACGTTCAAATTTTGAACATTATATATTTAATGTTTCAAGTAATTTGACTAAAATACCTTTGTGTTCTCCATCTTCGTCTTCATCTTCCTCATTTACAAACCCATATTTGGCAACCATTTCCGGCTACCAACAATCATCTCCGGCTAACAAATCATTCTTAGTTATGATAATTGATTCTATCACATTTTACACTAAGATAAGAATTCTACATGATAAGATACACACCATTTAAATTTTCTTTCTAATCAAAACACAGCATTACCATTAAACAAAGTAAAAGAATTAACTAAAACCCATTCATAGCCACCATAAAAATGCAATATATAATGTTGATAGCATTCAGGTTACATATAAAACCCATAAACTTCATCGTGTTCATCTCCTCCTCGTGGCCAGAAAAAGGAATCAGGAAACGAGCTTGAGTTAAAATGGTGGTGGTGATTNTTAGTAATTGGAAACGCTAGCTGCTCGTAACTGCTACTAGAAGTAGCATTTTGATTTGAAGCGCATGCTAATTTCTTGTTTTCAAACGACCATTTTATTCAAAACGCTAACCGCTAGTTGTTAATTGCTCTGAAACACTCCTAATTCCTAAACAATTGCTACCAAACATACACCCCTTAAAACTTTAAAATAAGGGTAAAGGCTAAAGAATTGTAATGTCCCCTTCAAAATGTTCCAGGTTGCATACCATACTCTCAAAAGGTCCGGAGTGAATAATATACGTTCAAATTTTGAACATTATATATTTAATGTTTCAAGTAATTTGACTAAAATACCTTTGTGTTCTCCATCTTCGTCTTCATCTTCCTCATTTACAAACCCATATTTGGCAACCATTTCCGGCTATCAACAATCATCTCCGGCTAACAAATCATTCTTAGTTATGATAATTGATTCTATCACATTTTATACTAAGATAAGAATTCTACATGATAAGATACACACCATTTAAATTTTCTTTCTAATCAAAACACAGCATTACCATTAAACAAAGTAAAAGAATTAACTAAAACCCATTCATAGCCACCATAAAAATGCAATATATAATGTCGATAGCATTCAGGTTACATATAAAACCCATAAACTTCATCGTGTTCATCTCCTCCTCGTGGCCAGAAAAAGGAATCAGGAAACGAGCTTGAGTTAAAATGGTGGTGGTGATTTCGATGGTTCATCTCCTTCTCTCTTTGTAGTCTCGCCACCGCCCCTTCCGGCCACTTTAATGCATCAACATTAGTCCACTTTAATGATTTCACACTTATTAACCGATGCTTTAACAATTTCATCCTTCTTTCTCCTTTGTTTCTTCATTCTTGTGATCCTCGAGCCGTATTACCAAATAAGTCAAAGGATAACACACCAACAAAGTAAGCCAAAAACTAGCAAAAAACCCGTACAAATCAGTGGTTCTACTAACAATCACAGTAATAATCACTGCATTCGCGACCCATAAATCAGTTTCGAATTTAATGATCCTAGCAATAGCAACAACATCAACCCAAACACAAATAACAAAAAACAAACCAACAAGTGTTTGCTCAGGAGCATAATATAGAACGCATGCAACTCTTAAAGCTGTGATCCTAAGGGTCCATTTCATAGCTGAGCCCGGAAAGCAACGGGTCATTTTGGTTTTGATATTGTCAGGGTCGGAGAAGTATAGTGTTGGGTTCCTTCAGTACCCGAGTCTCACTGAACTGAATTTGAACACAAATTACGCTAAGTGTTGGTTCGTTTTCTAAGAATATATCTTTTATGTCGTTAGTGCAACCGAGAACATTCGAATCACGTTGGAGCAATAATTTAGATAAAAGCATTAAAGAAAAAAAGTCTTTTTTTAGCTTTTACATGCAAAGAAAACTTTACATGTTGGACTGAGCAATGATAAATATATACTTATTTCGTTTATTTCGTAAAAGTGTGAAAACGATCACGACGTACACGGTTGAGCGACATGCATCTAAGTTAAAAGAGCACCCTTTCTCAAATAACTTATACAAAGAAAACGTTACCTGTTTAATTGTAAACATGTGGCATAGATATGTTACTTTTTTATCTTCGCTATTGAACGGTTAACCAGGCATGCGAGTATTCGAAATAAAACGAGTATGCGAGTATTCGAAATGAGCGATCAATCGTGATTCAAGTTACGGTTAATCATTTTAAATATTTAATCGATTGTACATTTGTACCCGTATAAACAGTAACATTATCTAGAACGTAAAATGTCATTTTAGTAAACTTAATTAACATTGAATATATTATATTCGTACTATATTAAAGTTGTTTCATCACAATAATTGCATTCCACAGATTAACAAGATATTTCTTCGAAGTTTATACGTTATGATCACATTAGTCAATTTTCACGCATACATGTTTTGTTAAGTGTTTACATTAAAAGCAAAAAAACCATTTTACAATAAAAGTAGTGCACTGGTATAATCAATTCGTGTGCAGTCTTTTGAATGTTTAGTTAGAACCTATATGTATATTATACACGGTTCGGTTAGTTTAACAACGGATATGTGAAAATAGAAACATGATAAGCGGGTTTTTTCAGTTTTGGTTTCGAGTTTTTTTTATTTCAAATTGAGCGGGTCAGCTCGGTTTGTCGGGTTTTCTTGAACACCCCTATCTCTTTATATTGTCTTATGTACTATTTAATGTTTTTGTTATTTTCTTTTTACATTATAACTACTATGATTGATATCATTTTGATTTAGAAAGGTTTGACAAGATTAATCGGGTGTTCAAATTGTAGCATGCAAATTAGAGAATGTCACTAAAATTTTTGTAGGTTTTTCTAACTTGTGTCATGAGGTACAAGTTTTGAAGCTTGAAATGATTTAATAATAATTTATCTACATGTTATTTAATATTAATACTTTTCTACACCTGTGATAGAAATAAACTTATTTAAAAAGAACAATTATATTTATTTAATATTTCAAAACTTAAGCCACCACGACACAAGTTGAAAAACCTAATAAGAAATAATGTTCTATTTCTTTGAATCCTTAAGTAATATTGTGTTTGAAAAATCTTGATTATAAACTTGATGTAAGAAAAAAAATATATATATACTAGAACTGTGAAACAATAGTTGAGCCACCAAACTCATCTGCATTCTAATTCTACGCATCTATGTTTCAAGTGAGACTTGAATCTTCAATCCTTTAGGAATTGAGATTAAATAAACCTTATCTACATACCTCGGGTATGATTGGCGAAGATAGCGGTAGCAAAAGCACTAGCAATAAGCAGTAGTGGAAAACAGTTCAGTAAGCAATAGCAGAAAGCAGTAGATGTTTGTTTAATAGAGTGTTTGGTAATATAATTGTATAGTCATAAATTCATAACCAGTTTATTGTTCACTTCCTTGTGAAAAGCAAGTTCCCATTTTGAAGTAAAGATTGAAGTCTAAGACATAGAAACAATTTCATCTCTTCCTGGGAGCAATCAACTTACTTCCTTGTTCTGGCATGAAGATTGGTCCCTATTTTGTCGTCAAACTGAACAATGTACTTAGCTCCACATAGTGACTTGAACACTTGATGATGATTGTTACTTGAGGGGGACCTTAACAAAGAATTTCTTGTTAAAATACTTACCTTTACGTTTAGCTGAACCAAACCTTCAGTGGGAGCTGATGATTATCACCAATAAACTAACTTGGTCCTGGTTCCCTCAGTATTTGGCAGATAATCTGTTTTCACACCAGTCATACTCTTTGAGCATCCACTATCCAGATTCCAAACAGGATCCCTGCATGTTTATTGCCAAATAGTAACTTGGGTTAGTTTTTCTTGTTAACCCACTTTCTAGGTGGGCTTGGTTTAAGGATTTCTTAAACAAGTTAACGGACCCATGGGGTCACATGGTTTGAGTGGACTGAAGATCTTGGCATTTAGTTAGCAGAGGAGATTCATAAAAGACTGAGGTGTGTTTTGTGGTCAGTTTCCCCTTCTACCTTTTTATGACAAGTTACAGTCCAGATGCATCATGGGAAGATCACCCACATATACACAGCCAAGGATACATGAGCAGTCCACTGGTGATGAATCAACTTGATGCCACAGTGAGTACAGGGTTGATAGCTTACTTTTGCTTTGTTTTGTCTAAGAGGGCAGAAGCAGTTTCGGGCCTGAGCTTTAAGATTGCTTGTGCCTTCAGTGAGGTGGAATAGGACAGGTGATCAGAAGTCCTATGATTCCTCTTGTTTTGCAGTATCATGCAAAACATGATTCTATAGCAATCATCAGTGGTATGATGGTATGAGTGACCATTGTTTCACAACCTTTTCAGGGGTTTGGATCGACTTTGTTTTGTTGGTTTCTTGAGGAAGCTGAGGTTGGTTCCAATTCTCTTGGATTGTTTTTCAGATGCTCAGCCTCACTCAGCTTCCTGACAAGTTCAGTCAAATCTGATCAAATTTTGAGTCAGTGCGTCGGGTTTAACCTCATTGGAGGTAAGAGGAGTTAATGCTTCAGGTGGGAGCTGCTGAGAACTTTGTTTCGTCAGGAGTTGGGCCTTTCAGGATCGTTGTGCCTAATCCCATTCCTCTCCTTGGAGAGTGTTGAGAATAGACAAGAGGTCCTAAGGGGAAGAAACATCGTTCAGCTCCCCTGAAGAACTTTCAAGGGTGGCAAAAGTTTAGCAATGAGTTTCAGTATCCCCCCCAGGTTCACTTGACATTTCAGCAGGGCTGGGATTGTTCAGTGACCCCAAGTAGCTCCTGATGGCCTGGCTTTCAGGCAGTAAGATTTCCCAATGTCAAGTTAGGCCATCTTGCCTTCAAAAATGGGTTCTTTCAATCCAGTCCTGTGATTAGGGTCATCTCCTTTTCAAAAAGGATGTCCCAGCTGGCAAGAAAGCTCCTACTCTCACTGGAAGATTCAGGGAGATGGTCCCACCAAGTACGCCGTTTTTGTTACTGGAATGAGACCTGAATGTCTCAATAAAGTCTTGGATTTTTCTTTTAGTCCAGCTTTAATCACATCCTTCTTTCTTAAGTTCATCCTGCAAGAGCATGGATTTTGTTAATTAACTCACGGTTCTGAATTTTCTGAAGGTGACATTCAAGTTTGGCTTGTTTTAGTGCAGAGTCATCTTTTACACATACTTAATTCAGAAATGAGTTGTTGCTATTAGAATAACAAATTTAATCTCTGCTTTCAACAAACTTAAGATTCAACATTGATGTATTCCATATAAGATTTCAATCAGAGTCATCATCCATAGAAAGTAATATGTTTACCTTGTTCTCATTGTGATATTGACCATTCTCCATCTCCTTGCCATGAACTCTTCCCACTGCCAGCTTGTGTCCTCAGAAAGTGCCATCAGTGCCACTGACATGGACTCTTCATCATCTGAGGATACTGACCCTGCATCCCAATCGAAAGTTTCAGCAACTAGCACCTGTTTTTAGCCAGAGGTGTCTTGGGCCTGAACGGTGACTGAGGAACTGAGGAAGTAGGCCTCAAGAAGAGCAAAGCTTGGCTTTGCCTTCTATACTTTCATTCAAAATCTTGTGAGAACTTCTCAGGGTTTGTTTGAAAATATTTGAGGGGACTGAAACATTTTTGTTGGAACTTTGTCCTGAGGATTGTTTCCAGAAAAACTTGTATGGATGGTTCTGAAG
>LBNU01026447.1:71375-86162 GCA_014162995.1 Artemisia annua | reverse complement strand
AAATTACTTATTTACACCTTCTTAACCTAAGTGACTTAACAAACAATCTCCATTCGTTTTACAACATGTCTTGTTTGTCATTATCCTTAAAAACTTTCTTAAATAATCAGAGCTTGTCAATTACTCAAACATCTGATTGTCTTACTATTACAATGTCAAACAACATAAGCATATTTAAACATTGTTTTTACAGCCCATTTTTATTACAATTTATTATCAATATCACACAACCACTTAAAAAACGTACATCCAAACACCCCGAAACCAAAGTCTTAATATTAACAACATACCAGATCCATCCGTATCAAATAGCTCAAATGCTTCTTTGATCTCCTGCCTCTTCTGCTGAGTCAACCCATGATGACGCCCTCTGGGCTTGTCTCTCCTGGATGCTTCTCCGTAAACCCCCTGAGAAAGAAATCAAATGTAAGAACCACTTGCAGAAAATACAAAACGAAAACAGTATATCAAAGATAAATCTAAAATTCTAAAGCTACAAGAAAAATATCCAGTTAAACAAGTTTTCCCTCTAACAGAGGTCAAAAAAGTAACCCCTAATTTACTACCCCTATATACAAAAGATGAAGAAATGAGAGGGGTACCAAGTCCCAACTCAATTTGACTTATCTGCATATAGCATCCTTACACCTTTTATATAAAACCAAACTACTTAAGATCAAAAGTAACTTAGGTCTCTCAACAAAGCAGATGATGATTCCTGCATCGACCTATTTAGTTAGATAAATGAGATTCACTTAACCGATCTACTTAGACAGATCAACTATCCAATGAACCAAACAGAAAAGATATTTGATAAAAGGCAGGGTAGTTAAAGACGAAAACGGAACCGAGGTAAACTTGCATCTTGCCACAGGCGAGAGGTGCAAAAAGGTTAGGACCCAAGTGAAGTAGGCTAGTACAAGTTTCTAGGTAGTGTATATGCACTGTTTGACATATAAACATTAATCATAAGCAGAATATGAAGAAATAAAATTATCAGTACCTTAAATCCTAATAAAAAAATCGTTTATAACTATAAATTATCAAGAAAAAGAAGCCTTAAACTACAACAACAACAACAACAACAACAAACCCAATCCCGCCGGGGCAGGGTATGGGGGAGGTATAATGTAGACAGATCCTACCCCTACCCCAGGCTAAACCCGGAAGTAGAGGAGACCTCCGGCAAGTGCATGTGTGCGAGCAGTGAAAGCAGTAAGCACCAAGCAAAACAAGCAAAAGAAAGCAGGCAAAACAAGCAAACAAACCGCGAAAAACATACACGGAAACCACATAAAGGCACAGGCAAAACACAAGCAAAGAAGCACAGGGAAAAACCCAACGAAAAACAAAAGGCCAAAGCACCAAGAAAGCATACAAACCAAAGAGAGCAACACAAAGAAAAGCAAAACAGCGCACAGGGCCTAGAGCTAATGCAACGCTAAAAAAACAAAGCACCAAAACCAAAAACGCACAGGGCAAGTCAAAGCAACGCACGGGGCCTAAAGCTGAGGCAACGCTAAAACTAGGCACCAAAAACGCAGAGCGCAAGGGGCAAGGCAACACAGGGACCCTAGTAAGCAAAACAAAACAACCTAAACATACTAGGCATCTGGGCGGGACTACCCACAGATCCTAATTCTATCTCTCCACGCCTTCCTATCTGAGGTCATGTCCTCAGTCAAGAGAAGCTCCTGCATGTCGAGCTTAACTCTATCCTCCCACCTGCGTTTGGGTCTGCCCCTCCTTCTCATACCCTCTACTACTAGCGCCTCTACTCTTCTAACTGTCGCTGATTGTGGCCTCCTCCTGACATGCCCGAACTTCCTCAGCCTTCCTTCTCTCATCTTCGAAATAAAATTCGCGACTTCAAGTTTAGCTCTGTAAACTCCGTTCGGGATCATGTCACGCAAGGTTTTGCCACAAGTCCATCTTAGCATTCTGAGTTCTGCAACCTCAACCCTGTTAGCGAGGGCTTTGGAGATGGGCCAACATTCAGACCCGTACAGCATAGCCGGTCTAATCGCCACCTTATAGAATTTTCCCTTTAACTCTTTAGTCCAAAAAGAAACCTTAAACTCTTTAGTCCAAAAATTTTGTAGTTACTCATTCCTGTAACCAGGAATGGGCGATCTTTAATCATTATCACCATTAGTTGTCTTTTTATTTCGATTGTTCACACAATGATTTGCGGCAATGGTAAGCTACTTATTTGGAAAAAGGACAAATGCTCTAGTAAGATATATTTGGAACAGGATCCTTGGATGAGATAATTTTGACTGCTGGTTGATGGGTCAGTACGCTGTGCTCAAGCACAAAGATGGTTTTAAAAAAGATTATCGTCATAACTGATAAAGCAGTTCATGTGATTCCTACGTATGTTGATCTACACACAAAATGAAACTCTATGCATCATAGTTTTGGAACTGACATAATTATTTGTTACTGAGAGTTATGTGATACGTTTTATGGAAAACATACAATCACTAGAGCCAAAATCACATACATTGGGTTGCTGTGACAGCTTAAAACAATCAAGATTCTCAGTTTTCCTTAAGCAATTAGTGCAGATGATACGCTATTGACCAATATTATTTTCATGACTGTCAATTATCATTGCAGTCTTGTTCAAAAAAGTTGTCATTTCAATATAAATTCAAATAACAAATACTCTGCTAGCTTGCCTTGTCAACTTCTCTATAAAGGTTTGGCACGCAAAGTCCAAAAGGGACTTAATTTGGTTTAATAACTATGGGAAGTAGTAAAGAGGACTAGAATTTACGGTTTCCAAATGCTGAGTTGGCTCATGGATGGTTAACTACAAATAATGTGCAATATGTACTACTTGTATAATTCTTTTTTGCTGCACGAATTCAGAGATATTGGCTGGTTCATTTAGATTGATTTTTCGTGGCGTTGGGTAAGCCACTTGACTTATGTTATCAGTCTAATAACGAAAACTTCACTATTAAAAAGAACAAGGATTTAGGACATAAAACAGCGATATACTTATATTCATGTCCCGCCTGACTACAAGAACAAAAAAATGTTCCATTCATTGTTACAAACATTCAAGTTTTGTTCCACTATGCATATTCAAAGTTTTTTTTACCCTAAAAAAGTTGTAATTTACCTATCTCCCGTACACTAATTACAAAATCACACATTCCAAGGCATAGGTTTACAACATTGTTTACCAAGTAGTGGCCAGTAAATGGAACTTTGTTAGGGGTAAAAAGTGTTTAAATGTACATATTGGAACAAAACTGAAAATTCAGGACACTTTTGAGTTCAGGTACTTAGGGGGGACATGAATGTAAGTACATATACAATTTTGTGGCCTAAACCCAAAAATACAAAATGCACATTTCTAGTTTACTAGCCGCAGATCATTCTCCTCTTTCACACCAAACAAAAGCTTAAACGGGTTTCTGCTAAGGTACCATATTGTATCAAAATGATCAAAAAATAAGTATCCAACTTTCAACTTTTTTGTGCAATAAGGGTAACTTTCGCAAAATTATCCGATAACACGTTGACAACAAGTGAAGGTCTAAAATGGAATTGCCCTATTTTTTGGGTAACCGTGGTTTCCTTTTGGCCGACTAATCCATAGGGTTTGAACCACCGCCACACAGATTCAAACTGGGTAAAGCCCTCCCGGCCACTAGAGAGTTGTTTGCACCTAGCAGGAATTGGCCTATTTTTAAATAGGGTATTTAAAAATAAAATTAAAAAAAATATAAAAAATAAATAAATAAAATAAAATAAAATAAAATAAAAAACCCAACCCTAAACCCCCAATTTCACTCCCTAAATTATTCCACTAGTAAATAATCAATAGTTTCATTTACCTAAAACCTAGATTCTTATATAATTAAGAAACATAATCGATCGATATAACAAGTCACAAAAAGTTACGATTAACTTGAAGAAACAAAAGTAAACAGATTTGAGATCTGAAATGAAAAACACTCACCATTTTTTTGGATCTTTTGTTATAAAATACTAACACCTTCTTCTTTTTGGCCTGTGTGATTATGATGCAAGTAATAAACAAAAATCCGGTTTTTTTAAGATTAAATCCTGTCTTTGGGTCTATTAATATATCTTCTTTTATGTCAAAAGAGGCCCTTTGATTATAGGTCAAACGTTATTTATAGCACCTTAACTTTGGGTTGACGATTCTAGACTCGAATGTAACACGATATATTGAATTGTATTGAAATCGGTCCGGTATATAAAACTAGGAGGTTACGATTCTTGACACAACACGAAAACGACACAAAATACACACGCCTGGGTTGATTTACGTGTTGATTCGCCAATCTTTATGAAGTTGTATGAATTGATATGTAATATTTATTGAAGTACGATAAGGGCTTAAGAGTAAAGCTATTAAAGTCGACGCTTTTGGTCTTCAACTAATTAAGGTCCTCCGATTTTCTCACGTCAGTTATAATATATATAGCCGGTCATATATTTTTTTTGGCATCATCTTGAGGTCTTGATATATAAAAGCATCCAGTTACTTAAAGTGCTAAAATACTTGGCCAGCGTGGGCCCGGTTAAGACAACATAGCCTGGCTATGTGGTGGACGAGGCCTGCCGGTGAGGCGGGTGCGACTTCGACCAAAAAATACTTGTAAGATGTTCGCCTTTCAAAAAAAAAAAAAAAAACTTAAAGTGCTAAAATATTAAGTANGCAACCAAGATCTTTTGTTATAAAATACTAACACCTTCTTCTTTTTGGCCTGTGTGATTATGATGCAAGTAATAAACAAAAATCCGGCTTTTTTAAGATTAAATCCTGTCTTTGGGTCTATTAATATATCTTCTTTTATGTCAAAAGAGGCCCTTTGATTATAGGTCAAACGTTATTTATAGCACCTTAACTTTGGGTTGACGATTCTAGACTCGAATGTAACACGATATATTGAATTGTATTGAAATCGGTCCGGTATATAAAACTAGGAGGTTACGATTCTTGACACAACACGAAAACGACACAAAATACACACGCCTGGGTTGATTTACGTGTTGATTCGCCAATCTTTATGAAGTTGTATGAATTGATATGTAATATTTATTGAAGTACGATAAGGGCTTAGGAGTAAAGCTATTAAAGTCGACGCTTTAGGTCTTCAACTAATTAAGGTCCCCCGATTTTCTGACCTCAGTTATAATACATATAGCCGGTCATATATTTTTTTTGGCATCATCTTGAGGTCTTGATATATAAAAGCATCCAGTTACTTAAAGTGCTAAAATATTAGGGATATTTGATTAGTGTTTGTTTACTTTTTAGTCCATATGAGTAAGTCATTATGTGAGTAAGTCCTTGTTTGAGTTTAAGAGACACGATTAGGTCCATCTTTTTATTATTAAAAAATCATACAATTAAGGTCATTTAATGCTAATTCTAATAACTATTAGCCAATATTGTAAACAAATTAAACATTTCAAAAATCACTCATAAAAAGTGTTAATGATTAAAAAACAATAAGCTACTCATTTTTCAACGAAAAAGCATGAACACCATAGTTCGTCTTCTGTCCAATTGTTTACCATGAGCGGGTCATTCTGAGATCTAGTTAGTAACTATGAGCCACCGTCTCTAACCATATTATGCCGTCAAATCTTCTTCTCTCAGACAAGTTTTTCTCCCCAAACCCTAGTAAAAAACGAATTCCTTTGTTTATGTTTTATTTGCGACGTCTCTTTCTTTTGTTAGTTTTCTTCTGATATCAATCTCACTGTCTTCTTAACTTTTATTTCTAGCCAAATTCTCGCCACAATCCTTTTTCTCTCTCTCTCTCTCTTATGAGAGTTGAATCAATAACATACAAATTGAGTTGTAAAGCCCAATTTGATCAAGGAAAAAAGGTAGATTTCTCATGTGGTTGTTTTTAACATAGTACTTGGATTTTTAGCTATGCAGGGAGATTTTAAATCATTTTCAACGTGTGGTTGGTAAATACAATGAGAATAGATAATTTACATTCATCAAATGACATGGTCTGTTATAAGTTTCTTACAATAAATTTCATATTAACATGCAATTATGCGTAGACAAGTGGAAAAATATATTTGTTGTTGTATTTTAAAACTAAAATGCATAATCATTGGCATAATACAATTTCAAAATACTAATTCGATCTAATGTAACCATCTTTGTGAAAGTATATTGCACTATTTATTAATTAATATTGTGCCGTTCAAAATATATATATATATATATATATATATATATATATATATATATATATATATATATATATATATATACATATATACATATATATATACATATATATACATATATATATATATATATGTGTGTATATATATATATATATATATATATATATATATATATATATACTATATATATATATATTATATTATATATATATATAATATATATATGGAGGAGGTTAACGTGAGGATAGTGTGTTAAAAGCTAGAGAAGAATAGGAAGCCGATTTTAACCGTTGGATGTATCAATCAATGATGTCATTCATTTTAGATTAAAATGAATGTTAATTAGGTAGATAATTTGAAATTGAGGGTAAATTTGTAAATCTGTTTGATGACCATATGAACTCCCCTATCTTTATGCTCCGTAAATATGTTTGAATTTTGTGCATCATTTACTTATATACATTTGTTGGGCCTTGCTAGCCCATTTGCTATTCCAAATTGGCTCGCCCCCCACCAAAGAAAATTGTGGGTTTTGATAAAACCGTTTACTGTCTCCTCTTCTTCTCACGATTTTACGTTCACTGGAGAGATCTTGAAAAAAAAAAACTTTCAGCTCGGCCACCCAATCTCAACCTCATTGAATGGATGACCCGAACCGAAAAATTTTTAAACCCATTTGGCAACTACAGTTGCCTGTGGGAGGGGATGTACAGTAATTTCAATAGTGAATTATTTTTTTATTGCATTTGTGATCACAAATCATCCATGGTGTTGTAGTTGTTGTCCACCCTTTTTTTTTTTTTTTTTTTTTTTTTTCTGGGGTTTATGTTGTGATTCACGTTGTGGTGTTGTGATTTGTGCTTAGTGTGCGTATATTGTATTTATGTATTCTACTGCTAAGTAAGTAGGTTAGGGTTTTGAGATATTTCTCCATTTTTAGGTGTTTAGCGGGCCGAATTTAATGAGATGGTTTAATTAAGTGGTTTGTTTAGGATTAGGGTAGGTTGCTAATTTAATGAGGATTATTTCTGAGATGATTTTAATTAGGGCCGTATATTTAGGTTAGGAGGTGCTAATTTAATGGGAGATGATATCTTTATGTAGATAATGAATGTGTTTGCCCTAATTTAATGAGGTTGGGTTTTATCATTTAATGTATTACATTTTATCAGTTTTTTTTTTTTTTTTTTTTTTTTTTAACATTTTTGGTTAAATTGGTTTTTGCAAAATGGCTAGCCTAACTTTTTTTTTTTTTTCTCTCTTTGAAAAAAATCTAACTTCAAAATGTATGTGCTTATTATTATACCTTATTAAAGTCTCTGCTAATTGCTATCACTTAATTTTTGCCCCATTGTCTTCATTCGGTGTTCGCGTTTCGTTGCTCTAATTATGAAATCGTAACTTAAAAAATAATGTTGGAAAAAACCGTGATCACCTCTCTGAAAACCCAAAACCGAAAAACAAAGCTTCCATTGTCCCTGCGGTGTGAACGCCCGCAGAATTGACGAACCTTCGTTGCTTCTTAATTCTGTTGATGTTTCTTCGAGCTCAGCCGATCCATCAATTTTTAGTTATTTTTTTTGTTATGTGAGTTTTTTGGGCATTCACTGTTTTTTGTATTTTCTGTCATGGAGTTGTAACTGGGATTTTTTTTTCAGACAATGCTTATCTGGGCCCGTAATTTGCTGCGACTTTGGGTTTGAAGACAATCCAAGCATCTTCCATGTTGGATTTGGGGTTTCAATAAAGAAAACGATAGCATCACAGCAACGGAACTTCGGTTTACGTGATGCTGATCGCACCAAACCAAAACGGCAGCCATCATTGGCCACTTTTTTAGTGGCCAGCGCTAAAAAGAAGTAATTGTTGCAGGTATCTTTGGCTCAGTTTCTTTTGTTGTTACACTGTCAATTGCTAGAAAACCGATATGGATTTTATATTTTATTTATCTCATGCTAAAATAAGACATACAAGTTAATGGGCATTTGAAAAATGGCAGATAAGGTTACCCACAAAAGGCGAAAAAAATTTCAACGTGCTAATCAAGCTTGCAATATCAATGATGTCGACTCTGTTGTTGAAGGTTGGTCCACAGTCTACAATTAATGGCTAACGATACAAGTCAGATCAATGGCAAGATGTTTCTCGCCAACTACTACAAGTTACCTCGCTGAATGTTGTTCGTCGTTGTTACTCAGCAGGCACATTGTCATGAAAGCACAACGTGAGTTTTTGCAGCTTGCATTCATTTGTTTTGTGAAAAACAATTTATCAAAAATATCAATACAAACGTGAGTTCAATGTTATTCGTGGAAACAAACAAGACGTGGAGAAATACAAGAAACCTTTTAGGAAAAAGATACCTCGTAACTCTTGAAAGTGATATTTATTTGTGAGACCGGGAAGTGATTTCCCCGGGTCGTGCCAACGAGGGGTGAATGGAAAGTATCGTGAAAAGATCGGAGATTAAAAATCTTGTATGTGAAAGATTGTTGGTATTGTTGTACGTTAATTAACGAAAACGAAAATTAAACGACATGAGAATGAAATAAATCAACCTAAAGGGAACAAAAGGCAATTGGCAAACTAGGGGAGTCCCTAAAACACTACGGGAATCATGATTAGGTATTCCGGGAATCCTAAAACACAAATTAAACAAGTAACGTGAGTTTATTCTAAAATTTAAAAACATCAACGCGCAAACAAAAATGTAAAATTCAAAGCTACATTCTCGTTACACCATCAAACTACATCAGAAAATCCAGAACCATTCTTTTTGTATCGAGAAAAAAAGACAACCATGAAAACTTTGTACCGAAAAGTTTTAAACCAGAAAAACCAAAAAAAAAAACTCACGCTAGTTTTTTCAGAACGAAGCAACACCTCAGAACCTTGTTAACGTTAAGTATAGGGGTTGCGTAGATAATTTAGGACACAAGAAAAAACGTATATTTTTCTTAGTGTCGTATTATTGAAACAGAAAAGATACCGAAACATTTTGGTGTCTTGGTTTGTTGGATTTCATTCGGCTACGCCAGCAACAAAACCAAAAGAATCAAAAGATATTTCATGTTACTAAACAAAACAAGAACGTTAACTTGTTCGTTTCACTACAACGAAACAAGGAAAAGAAGAAGTCGACTAGACGGAATTGTATCAATATCGTGATACACAAGAAAAAGAAGCGCAAAAAAAGAAACAGTAACTTTGGGAAAGGCGTTGCCTTGGGAAAGAAAGAAAAGAATACCGGTATAATAAGACGAATAGCACTTGGCCAATACAATAGTAACAACAACAGGAAACTTGAAAGAAATAGCAAATTGATCACTCGCATTGTAGAAGAATACCGAATTAGGTATTGGGAGTGTTGTTGATATACGTGTGAACAAAAGAAACGAGTAGCGTATTGTGAAACAACGGGGCATAGAAGACAAGCAACAGCAGTAGAACAAACAAAATTCATTTTGTTTAGACGTTTGGGTTAGAAATACCGAAGGGTATTTTAAGAAGAAAAGGAAGAAAAGCAAACGTATTTGCTTGCGCTAAAATCTTTACCGCAGACATTTTTCTTGCAAAAAGACTTGGAAACAAAGAAGGAAACAAAACGACAACCTTTTATAGGATCTTGATCGCGGGCCAAATACCATTTCGGAGTGCGGATTTGGAGCGATGCCGAGATATAACAAGGATCTAAGGGCACATAGTAGGAACCAAGTCGAGGAAGGAAAGAAAACGTGAAGGTTTGTTGGTATATGCTTCGACAATCATACCCGAATTGAAAAGGAACGGAAACGGAGAAAGAAATCATACTGTGGTTGATATTTACTCATAATATAACACACAAGTGAAACAACGAGGTTCACAAAAAAATCATTACTCGGATTTTATTCTATATATTAGATAGTATAGATATTCATTTCATACTATTAGGAAATCCCGAGAACTTATTATTGATCCCATATTACTAGGTTCCCGGAAAACTATTTCTTGTTCCCGTAGAGTAAGATATACCATATTGGTTAAGAAATTCCCATACGATTAGAAAGGTGAAGATTTATAAACAATAACAATATGTCTGTGCGACGCGAATACCAATACTAAAAATATAGTGAAAACCGTAACACCCATTTGCTCAATTCATTGCCCTAAACTAAAACCACAAATTACACCGTTTGGGCAATACAAATTAGAGTTCATATTAGAGGCCACATGGTTTATGGGAGACTATAGAATCTAAAGAAAATACACAATTGGATGTAAAGAAGGATAGGCAACAATGCCCTCCTAATATCAGCATTGACTGGAAGATGTGATATTACAAGTAGCAAGTTGGTAAACTGCAAAGGATTATGGGAATCACTAAGAGAAGAGACACGTTGGAGAAAGTGAGTGCACAGGCACGACTACCAATCATTAATGATTAGTTTAATTACCCTCAAATGAAGAGGATGAAACGAGTGGATGCATTACGAACAAATTAAATGGTTATGCACAAGCCAAAAGAATTAGGAAAAACCATTGGATGAATGACTTTTAGTACGAAAACTATTAGACCCACACCCGATAATTCATTCAGATAGTAAGCATCTCCATAGAACAAAACTAGTGATCCTAAACGACATCACCCTAGATGAGATCACTGGAAAACTTAAGGCATCGAGGAAAGGATAAAACTCCGAAAGGGGAGACCAAGTAGGAAAGCCAGGATAACTTATTATTCGCACAAGGCGAACATTCTAAGAATAAGAAACACTTCAACAATGTCATAGGGTAAGATCAAAACTACTCACGAGGAAACTGGAAAAACAAAGGAAATAGAGATAACTCGAATTGGAGAGAATTTAACCCCACAAGATAAGCCAATAAGAATAAAGGTGGGGTGGAAGAAAATGATTAAATGTTTCAATTGCGGGAACATGGACATTTCAAAAGGGAATGTAGAAGTCCATCACAAATCAGGAACAATCAAAAACCTTATCTTAGAAGACGATGAACCATCACTATTAATGACTACACATGAAGAAATCATATTGAAATGAAGGGACAAATACAACCCGGAATTATACTACAACAATGCAGCATATGGTACTAGATAATGGTTGCAGATAAACCATATGACCGGAATTAAGAATCATTTTAAGGACATCTGACTTGAAGCATCACTGGACGCGTTCGTTTTGGAGAATGGATGTATGTAGAGGATAAAAGGTAGAAGGTCTATATTATTAGGATGTAGAAACAAGGACAAAAATAATTTCAGAAGTTATACATACTGGTCGCGGTACCAAGCGGGTGAAGCAAGAACCCAACGTGTCGATGATCTCTCTCCTTNNNTATGTATATATATATATATATATATATATATATATATATATATATATATATATATATATATATATATATATATATATATATATACATACATACATACTAGCTTCAAGACCCGCCCGATGGGCGGGCTAGCTCTATAAAATCATTTTAATGAACATTAAAAGAGTATTTATAAAGTTGATTATCTCATGACAAACAAAAAAAACCATAAAAAAATACGTAATGAGTGACATGAATATATATAAAAAGAAAATTTGTGTCAAAGATAATATTTCTATCAAACTCTACAAAACTTATTCACTTGAAGGCATATCTTTAGGACAGTTTTCAAGACATCTCACCTATCAACTCTTCAAAGAAATACATCTCCATGTTGAAAATGATATAGAGCATGTGACTAAGAATAGACCTGTAATCAACAAACACCATGAAAAAGCATTTATAGCGTAAGAATACTAATTAATAAATCAGTAAGAAACTTGTAGAAATGGTGAAGTTTAATAATATGTTTTTCATAATCATTACCACTCAAAGGAATAAGTGTGTTAGGGATGACGATGCTAGCATTAGAGCAAATGATATTAACAAAACTCATAATAGGTCAAAATTGAAATTGAGAGTGTCATATATAGATACATTTGACACTAAAAATGCATGTGTTGAGGCTATTATTAGCATGGACTGATGGACATCAATCTATCTATACAGAAGCAAAACAGCAAAACAAATTAAGATCTAATACACCAAGAAGGCCTTTTAGCCCACTTTTCAGAAATCCAAACTGTGATACCATTAGAATGTAAAAAGTAAATCTTTGCAAATTAGACTTCTCTTAAGCAAAAACCTCCAATCACTTCCTATAAATTATTAAAAATGAGCTTAAGTGTTTGTCAATGGCAACATATATAGAAATGTCTCTGCTAGATTATGTTAGCCTAAAGTGAGAAGCAACATGTGGTTATAACAGAGATTTGGGCTACAACAGAGAAGCTTAATCTCGCTGGGATAAAAACATGTAATAAACTAATAAACCATTTAAAATCTGACTTATTATTGCTTCTTCTTGATCAACTGTATGAAGTAAAAAGTAAATCTTTGCAAATTAGACTTCTCTTAAGAAAAACCTCCTATCACTTCCTTTAAATTATTAAAAATGAGCTTAAGTGTTTGTCAATGGCAACATAAATAGAAATGTCTCGGCTAGATTATGTTAGCCTAAAGTGAGAAGCAACATGTGGTTATAACAGAGATTTGGGCTACGACAGAGAAGCCTAATCTCACTGGGATAAAAACTTGTGATAAACTAATAAACCATTTAAAATCTGACTTATTATTGCTTCTTCTTGATCAACTGTATGAAGTATTCCATGATCTTCTGGTCAAAGTCCACTCGTGGAAAAGGAAAAAACTTCAGCACACAATCACAAAGGCCAAGGCTTCTTAAAGGCTAGCATATCCTATCGATAAAAAAGATTAAATAGTAAATTTCTAACCTCTAAGGTGGGTGTATCCTTCTGTGAAGTGAGCCTCAAATACACCGTTATCAATGATCAATTTAATGACATCGAATGTCCTAACACCAAGATAAAAAACGACTTGAATTGACAATACATGTTCTCTTAGTTACCTGTGGCACCCAATGGATGTCTGATAGCCCTTGCACCTCCGTTGACATTGATCTTTTTTGGATCGATTTCAAGCTTCTTTTGGCAATAAAAAAATGGTGACGCAAATGCCTGCCCGAATAAACCAAAACAAAACATCAATCAATCTCCAACCTCTATCTTGATAGCAAAAAAATAAAAAATAAATAAAATAAAATAAAAATAAGAAGAAGAAGAAGAAGAAGTTGCATCTTATAATCACCTCGTTGATCTCAAAAAGCTCGATATCAATCACTTTAAGAACAACAGCCTTGACTGCAGCTGGAATTGCAACAGCAGGGCCACTACACATAATCGCGGCTCGCGGGTGGAACACCAACAGCAGCAACAATCCTACAATTAATTTAACATATTTTAAGTCCACGAACATAACATGTTCACCTATTTAATTCAGTGCCATTTTATTTGTGAACTGTATTGACATAACGGCATGCAAGCACCTAAAGAGAACAAATCTAGCGAAACTGCAAATACTTAAATACACCAAGAATTGGTAATCCCTTCTGCAGAGCGGTACTTCTCTTCATCAGGAGGACAACTCCAGCACCATCACTCACCTGGATGGAAGTTCCTGTTACGATAACAACAAATCAGTAAGATCACGTGCCAACAAATACCACTTGTAGCTAAAGAAGAGAGTTTCGTTATGTACCAGCAGTGGTTGACCCGCCTTTCTTAAATACTGGCTTAAGTCTCGCAAGATCTGCCAAAGTAGTTCCTGGACGGATACCCTTGGGTTAACAGAGATTGTAACAGGCTTTTCGTCTCTTGTTTTTGGGTCAACGATCTTTTCTCCAAATAAAACTTTATATTAGAAGGAAGCAAAACGTACATATTATAATAAGATATGGGAAGAAAAAAAAGAATCCATTTATACCTTAGTCTTGACGGGAATGATCTTGTCCTTAAATTTACCATAAGAAGTCGCAGCAGCAGCCTTCCTATGGGAATCAACCTATGCAACGCAAACACCGTTAAAAAGGCTATATTTGAACAAAACAACAACCTTTCTATATAGTTCTATTCAATTCACCTATTAATGTTAATCACAAGCAAATATAAGCATACAACAGACTACAAATTCACATATAGAGATATGTGAGTATATATTCACACGTAAGTCGGAGATAGGAGTATACCCTTGGGTAACCGATCCGTCCCAAGCCATCGGATTGGCAGTCATGGATTCTAAACCATCACTAATCCCAATATCATAAAATCCAACTTTAATAGCTGCAGCTACATCAGCAACTGCCTGAAGAGCCGAGGAACATTGTCTGTTTTTGGTCCTAACTGGAACAGTTTCTGAGGAGTAAACAAATCATATATTAGAATCATCTTTGTTGGGTCAAAGTACTGATGCAAGTCAAAGTACTGCTCTATGAAAGTACTGCACAGATATAAAGGTCGAAGTACTGCATTGACTAAAGTTAAAGATCAAAGGACTGCTGATGGAAATTTGGTTACAAGGATGCTTAGAATATTCTAGAAGATAAACTATAATAGGAATTAGTATTCTTGTACGTAAAGTATTGTAAACCGACTTAGGGTTATCCTTGTGCCTATAAAAGGATCCCTAGGAGGTCAA
>LBNU01026447.1:26078-62635 GCA_014162995.1 Artemisia annua | reverse complement strand
TAAAGATTTGCATTACAAATATCTTCTCATTATGATTCTTAATTTGCACTTAGAACTCTCAAAGTTATATTACTACAAACTAGGACATCCAAACAGCCGTCTCGGTATAAGCTGAGGTGGATACAGTTAGTCGGTAGGTGTGATATATCGATTTTTTTTATACCTCACACAATATAAAGGTTACAGTAACTGTTTTTACCCGATTGCTCAAAACTATAAGTGTAAACTCGTCAACAAACACGACTGCAGAAAACAGTTAATTGATTCAAGTAACATTGTACAAGGGTTGTTTACAGATCAGCTTGATTAACACAAGTAGCATTTTACATATGTTTACAGACATTCACAAGAAAACATAACAAGCTCAAACCCTAAATCCAAATAAATCCTAGTAACCAAACTTGACCATGATTAACCAGGTTCCGGGACCCTAACTAGGCCTGGTTCAAGGTTAGTCACATCTCATTCGATAAAAAAGAACTCTTGATAAATATTTTTTTTTAAATGGTATTAAAACAGCTTTGCTCCTTGGGTTCCACTTCTCATCATTGTACAAAACTCTTCATAGTTTATCTTCCCGTCCTGCAAAAGAAAAAGAAATGTTTGCGTTTACAAACTGAACACTTAAGGAGAAGAACAAGAGGATGACAATGTAGAAGAACTCACGTTATCGGCGTCAACTTCTGATATGATATCTTTTATGGTAGCTTCATCGCCCAATCCATTTTCTTTCATTGCATTTTCTAGTTCGTCTCTTGTAATAAACCTGAATTTAGAGCATAAGTAAGTTGGAGAAATAATATTTTATGAGATTCTCACATTAGAATAAGGTTCAAACGCATACCCGCTACCATCTGTATCAAAATGCTGAAACGCTTTGTACAAATCTTCTTCCCGTTCAAGTTTGTGTCGATGCATTGTTGCCGTGATGAACTCAATGTAATCAATCGACCCATTTCCATCAACATCAGCCTGTAACACAAACAATCTTTTTAAGTCTTGAAAATGTTTGGTATATAAAGAATGATCTTTAAAATTTGGAAACTAAAACAACTTACGGCATCCATGAGCTGTCTAGCTTCAGCTTCTGTGAGCTTTGACCCGAGTCTGGCCAACCCGGTTTTCAGTTCTTCGTAGGTGATTGTGCCACTTTTGTCTGTGTCCATGTTCATGAACATCGATTTTAGCCCTTGAATTTCCTCTGTTGATAGATTTTCAGCAATCACCTGAATTTTTTTTGTAAAATCAACGATAGTGTATGAAATGATACCCTTTTTCGCTTAAATTAATAGGTGACAATTTAGACTTGTTTGCCTAAAAACAAGTGGCTTTATTTTATACTTATTACGGGTTGTTAATAAAAAGATGTATAACTTAGCTAGAATGGAAATGGAAATGGATCAAACACTTTAACTTGTTAAAATGGTAAAATAAGAAATATCAGCTTCAAAGGGAACTGGTCAAACAAATAATCGAAAGACAACCAAATAACTTCTTAGATCATTATTTTCCGAAAAAGTAGAGATTATATGAATTTTGTAACTACAGTTTAAGAACTGATTAATGACAGAAAAGAATTGACACATAAATTGCTTTGGTCACACCAAACTGTATTGGCCAGTATAATGTATAAAAGTTTAACGGCTCAGACCCACTACCCAAACCGCCCACTTTTCCGTCTTTATTAAAGATGCAACTTCAACCTGTTTACTGAAACAGATCTTCCAGTCATATTCACAGAGTAAAATGAGGGAAATTTAAGTTTAGCTAAAATAGCAATGTGTCACAAAATCACCGGTTGCAAACCCACTCACCCTCCCATTAACTTAATGCTGTTAAAAAAGAAATTAAACCTTGAGTGCGAGTTTTTTGAGTTTATTCGTAGCTCTAAATTGCTTCATCCTTGAAAGAACCGCACTGTCGATTGGTTTGTCTGATGCTTCTCCGTCTTCTCTAATCCATGGATGCTCTATACGATTCAAAATGTCACGAAATTTATGAATAAATGATTATTATGACGATTAAAGATTGCACATGTGAAATAAGACTTAAACATACCAAGGACTTGAGCAGAGGTTATACGCTTCTTCGGGTCAAGTGTAAACATTCTTTGCACAAGATGTTTGGCACTACTTGAGATAGATGGCCAAGGGTCACTTTCAAAATCAATTTCTCCTTTCAATATCTCATCAAATATTCCTTTCTCCGTCTCTGCAATTTGGTGACCATTGTTAGCGTTAAAATCAATTTAGTCAATATGGCAATTTAGGCATGTTTACGTATTGATGGGTATATTTGGATCGTGAATTAACTCAAACAGGCAAAAGCATATATTTTATAATGTATACAAAGTACAAACTCCTAATTCATTTTTATTAACAAAGATAATCTTCTCTAAAGAGGCCGTTTTTGTTCTAAGATTTAAATTATTATGGTAATAGTACCTTTTTTAGTAATCATGAGTTAAGTATTTAAAGGTCAACCCATTCTGACCCTTTCTGAACCATACAAAAATGACCCATTACCCAACACGAACTCTTGGTGAAATTTGCAACTTACCAACCCAAAACGGAGTTACACCACTGAGTAAAATATACAGCATTACCCCTGCGCTCCATATATCTATCTCTTTCCCATATTTACGCTTCAACACGTCTGGTGCAACGGCACTGCCAACAATATCCCGATATGATTTTCCTGCAAAAAGATTAGAATGATAGGTATTGTTGTTTGGCTAAAAAGCACGCAAACTCTTACCCACTACCAAATGGAGTAATTGATTACAATCTTTTCTCTTCTTTACAATGATTGGTATGTTATTCTTATCCACCTTAATTATTTTTATTATAGTCATCTCTTTTAATTAATTAAGTGCTTATTGTGATAAAAAGTTATGATCTTGGTAACTAATATTGAATACCCTTTTGTTGGCCACCAATGGTGACCTTGGGAGGTAGTTATATAATATGCTAGTCATGATTATTAAATTCTAACAAAATCAAAATAAAAAAATAACCATCCATATGAATGAAATCTACCTGAAGAACAGCAAAGCAAAACTAAACAAAATTAGTGGTGGTTGATTTAGTTTATTGGATATGCTATGGCTATCTTTATTTTGTACTAGGCAACCAGACCCGTACGTTGCACACGGGCTGTATCTAAGTGTTCATAACGTAATGTTCACTAATTTTCGTCATGTATTCATTGCGGGATCATGTCATTTCATTATTTGAATACACTTGCAAACATTAATAGTCATGAAAGCCCGTGCGATACACATGGGCTGTATAGAAGTTTTCAAAGTCTAATATCCGTCATTTATTTTCGTCATTTTATATTCAGGACGTATTTTTGTCATTATATATATAAGTTTTCATGGTAGCATACATTTTGTAATCATGATACGTATTTAAAATAGTTTATTGACATGTAATCTTTTAAGATTTATTTTTTTACGTAATATTTTTTGTCTATTTATTTTGGTATTGACTCTATCGTTTTTTATTTGAACTAACTAATATTAATACATCGGGCTAAGTTATAACTATTTCTTATGATAGTCAACAATTCCCATGCGATGCACATGGGTTGTATAGAAGTTTTCATAGATTTAAAATACGTGCGATGCACATGGGCTGTATAGAAGTTTTTATAGCGTAATATTCGGCATTTATTTTTGTCATTTTATATTTAAGTTTTCATGGTGTCACACATTTGCTAAGCTTCATACGTATTTAAAATACTTTATTGAGTTGCACATGAGCTGTATATAAGTTTTTATAGCGTAATCTTCGACAATTATTTTCGTCATTATATATCTAAGTTGTGATGGTATCACATTTCTAGGCATGACACACATTTAAAATAGTTTATTGACATTAAAAGAGTATATGTGAAGAGATTTTTTTCAAGAAGTTATATTGAAAAGAGTCTCTTCACATGTAATTTTTTAATATGTATAAGTTACATAAATTATTTTAAATATGAAGCGATGACATTAATGTTGGAGACCTTTTATATTCATCCCCGTGCGATGCACACAGGTTTAGACTGCCTTAGGACCCATGCGATGCACACAGGTTGGATTTAATTGTTTTTTTTGTAATGTTCGGGACTAATTTTTGGTTCATGTTTGAAACTCTCATTTTTTGTGAAAGACGGACTTCGTTGTTCAATACATTACATTATTAAAAGAGAACTATAAAACAAATTTCCTTTTTAACAAAACTATGAAAACATAAAACATTAAAGTAATTAGTATATTCAAGAGTATAAATTATAATTCGTATAATAAATTATAATTCGTATAGTAAAATATTGCATGTTTAATTTGTAACGTACTATTAATATGAATGCTAAGTATTCATCTATATTGACACCGGCGGCCGTGGCGTTGTTCTTGTTGTTGTTCTCTTTGTCGTTGTTGTTCATTGGCATTTTGCATGTTTTGTTCTTGATACAATTTTTGTGACTTCTCCATCTCTTTCTTTAATGTGAAGAGGTTTTTTGCAAAATGTTATATTTAAATGAGGCTTTTCATATGTAATATTTTAATATGAGTAAGTTACATAAATTATTATTTTTAATTAATGCATTATTACAACATTTTTCCATAAACTATAATATCGAATTTGGAGCATTCATTAGTAACTCACTCTAAGTATTTACAGTATGACGACATGAATCACATGATCTCAAACTCAAATGAATAATGCTTACCTCGTGATAGGTGTAGGATAACATTTGAAATACAATTTTCTTCTCCTTTATAAACTTCTTTGATTTAAAAGATTCTTATTGTTAAGATGATAGTGTGAAGATATTTTTATTATATTTTTATTATATACTACCATTTTCAGTATGTAACATCGACATAATTTTCACAATTATATCAAATATCAAGTCACGCAATATTCCACAACGTTTAATTAAGAAAGTGACATTAACACACCGCAAGACAAAAAACTACATTAAGAGCAAAAATATTAAAATGCACCAACAAAGTGTAGTAATAATTATTGACTAAAAATTGAATGCTCGTCACATTATTTTCAATAAACTTACTTGCTAACGAATCAATAGTATTAGCCTGTTCATCGGTATTACACGAAGTAAAATATTGCATGTTTAATTTGTAACGTACTATTAATATGAATGCTAAGTATTCATCCCACCGGTGGCCGTGACGTTGTTCTTGTTTTTGTTGTTGTTTTCTTTGTCGTTGTTGTTCATTGGCCTTTTGCATGTTTTGTTCTTGATGCAATTTTTGTAATTTCTCGATCTCGTTCTTTAATGCTTCTTGACGTGCCACAAAAAAACAATTAGATATAGTTGATCGTTAGTATCTTAAATACAGTTAATCAAAGTAAAAATGTTTGTGCATGTTCCACTTAATTGATAAGACAACGATGTGTAGGATCTCTTAAACCATTAGAGAAGATGATGTTACTACCAAACCTCCTAAGCACCATCTTTATGTCCTACATTGTTACACACACAAAACACACATGAAATTTACATAAAATAATATAAATCAATATGATTAATAAGTAAGACGATATGATGCTTACTTTACCACCATTATAAGTTGTAGCCCAATCAATGGCGCAGCTACATAGGGGTCGGGGGCGCCCGACCCCCCGAAATTTTTTTTGCGATGTAGGGGGTATATAGTTTTTGTGTAGAAAAATTTCGGTATATTCGGTTTCGACCCTCCATTTTTTGCGATGTAGGGGGTATATAGCGTTAGGAAAAAAAATTAGATCCCGACCCCCACCGAAAATTTTCTAGCTTCGCCACTGAGCCCAATGTGCACGCAGTGTGGAGGAAGTTGTGGTTTGTTGTGTGTGATTTTTGACACATTATATAGTTGATAAAATATTTGTAACTCATGGACGGGAAGGTAAAAAGACTAACCACTAATTGGTGTGTTTAATTTATGCATTCATGACATTTTTTATTTGTATTCTTTGAGGTTTAGAGATGCTTGAAACATGTTGTACCGTACAAACTTTTGTGCATGATTTCTCATGCAAAACATATTGTACCGTACAAATTACATTTGTTGAAATCACACTTGAAGGGCATATTTGGAATAATCAACTCTTGAAACATTTATTAGGGGTATTTTGCATTTATAAGACAATCTAAATTTATATTATACTAGTAGTGATGGCAAAAAAATCCGTACCCGATGGAGACCCGATCCCCAAATCCGATTTGACTGGGGAATCCCCGAGTTGACCGGGGATGGGGATGGGGATGGGGAATCCCCTGAAATATTAAACCGGGGATGGGGCGGGGATGGGGATAACATAAATCCCCGAACCCGGCCCCGACCCCGATCTTTCTAGTGTATAATTATTTAAAATTTATATGTTTTATCAATACTCGATTAACTTGTATATGTACATGTACATATGTTTATGAGTATCGACATGTATGGTTATATGAATATGCGATATTTATAGGATCAAACACATTTAGATTTAAAAGTAAAGTACCAATTACATATTACTTAACTATTTGTTCGAATACACATATATATGATACATATTGTTTTTATATTATATTTGATGTTACAATGTTTACGACGCTTTTAAGTTGAATTGAAATTGTAATTAATATAACTATGCGTGATGTACGTTTGTTGAGGTACTTTATGAGTCAAAATTCTTTATATTTTCGAAAAGTTTGTGAAATTTTTATGTTATTTCATAAGGGTGGAGAATCCCCGAATCCCCGCGGGGATCCCCGATCCCCATTGGGGATGGGGATGGGGATGTAAAGTAATTCCCCGATGGGGATGGGGACGGGGATGGGGATGGAGAGTGTAAAACGGGGATGGGGATGGTAAGTATAATCCCCGACATTCCCCGCCCCGTTGCCATCCCTATATACTAGCCTAAAGACCCGTTGAGACCGGGTTATTTTTTAAAAAAATAGAGAAAATGAAATGATAAGAAAAGTTATAACGTAAACATGTTCCATTTAAATTATGTAACAAAGAATGAGACAGTGCGTCCATTAACAGATAAGAAATTGCTTCTGTTACAATTACACTAACAAACGTCCAAGTTTTTGGTCTCCATTATCAGATAAGAAATTGCTTCTGTTAGAATGAAAAAAAAAAGCTTATAGCGTAAACATGTTCCATTTAATATATGAAAGAAAGAATGAGACAATGCGTCAATTATCCGATAAGCAATTTAGTTTGTTACAATTATACTACCAAATGCCCAAGCGTTGGCGATTCTAAAATTGATTGTCTCGAATATAAAATGATTTGTGTGAGCGCCTATCGATTCAAAATCCAATCCATGCCGTGATGATAGACCTTCAAGTACTTCTCTATACGTAATAAAAATCTAATAATGAGATTTTGAAGATTTCTCCGGGTCAAATGCTAAATATGCACTTTTGTAATCAAGGGCATCAAAACTCTACTTGTCACTGTAAAAGGCCACATCAATCGAATCCTCTTCAACTAAACCAACGCGCGCCTTGGACGAAGCATATTCCTTCTCATCTTTAGCAATTTGAAGCAAAGTTTGTTTGTTTGCTACTTTCTTTTTTTCAGACATCCAGCACTCGTAGCACTCATTAACATCCCATTATTTTTTGAAGAGAATAATAAGTAATAAATCAATGATACAATGCACAATTCGGTTTGTAACTATTATAATAATAAACGTGTATGTATCATCTTTTCCAGATGCTAGTTAGTCTTGAAGAGCAAAGGTATGCAGTCAACATTAAACACTTGAGTATTCCATGTTCATTTCGTGAACGGCTAAAAATTAATTAGTACCTTAATCCATTCACTCGATTAATACCAAAGTCCAATCTATTTTAGGACCAAACTTCGCCTAAAAAATGGAGAACCGTGTAATAGTAGTTTTGAATTTGTTATGAAAAAAATATGTTTATAGAAGAGAACGATTTCCCAAATCTAAAGTGATGTTGTTTCGGATAGTATATGAAAAAACGTCTTAACTTGATAGGGGAATAGACATATTTCATTGTTTCATATCCTTAGTAGGTTAATGACCATTAATCTATCTATAATAATAGGAACAATTAATCAATTCTTTTTCAAGAATTTATTTAAATGAGATATGAAATAAGAGAAATGAATGAAGCCGTCCTTCCAAGCACCGCAAAATTTACACTATGGGTAGTGGGTAATGCCTTGCATATCACATTGAGAATTGCCAATTGTCATGCGTCGTGAATAACAGAATTGTCATGTGTCATGAATCATACAATTGTGATGAATCAACTCATGTGTGTATTCCTTGCATATCACATTGAGAACCTTCAAATTGTTAGCTAATAATCTGATTTGCAAGATAAACCCATAGTACTATTGATTTCCAAACACTATAAGAGATAGAAGCACAAAATAAACCTGACTAAACCATATACCTTACGCATATTGACAACAATTGTTGATAACTACTGCAATCTCTCCAACAATCAATTTATTTCGTCTCATATTAGCATTGTTACACCCTTACAATCGTAATCATGCAAACACAAAGATAAAGATGGAAAAACAGTGCCTCACAAATGAGACTTGATATGGAAGATCCTATTTCTTTTCCCTCTAAAAGCGTATAGATGGATCAACTCCTGTGACAAATATTACGATCAACCCCTTTAAACATGAGTGACCAAAAACAACAACAACCACACATCCCTTGAATTAGCATTATACAAAAACCATTTAGATAGCAGTAACAATAAACAACATAAGCCAAACACCCATTTAAGCAACTTTAAACATCAACAAACAAACACCCCTTCACACATTAGTAGCCAAACATTTTCTTATACAACATTATGCATTAAAATTAGTAACCAAACACCCGTTTAGACAAAAATTTACAACACCTAAAAGTGTTTAATATATACCTGCAATTGCCTTAGTTTGTGCAGAAATGGCGTGCATAGTGGTTCCAGCTTCTCGCTCTCCTCAAGAGTCTCCCAAACACAAAGCGATCAGCTTCAAACCAACAGTGTAAGTATTAATGTGCGATTATTTAAAATGATAAATGCGTACAATTACCTTAATAGATGAATTTCATCATACAACTACTCCCAATGACGTCCATGTGATCTACCTTCGTCATTGAACATAGTGGATTATGCTTTATTTGCTCTAACCCTTGAATGATGAAATAAGCCCTTTGACCAAATATTGGTGACAAATGAAGAGGCTATAATAATTTGAGCTTACCTCTACTTAATACCTCTATATAACTTCTAACACATGTAGTGTATAAAACCATTTTTGTTTACTACATTATGTTACACCTCTAACCAAATGAAACACGCAAACTTACGCTACTTAATACCTCTATTTGCAGCAAGTATATTGTTAAACAACAATACACTTAGTTGATTGATGATTACATATGATAAATTTCAAGGTTTAAGGTTTTTAAAATATGAATCTATGAATAGTTCTCAACTTTGATTTTAGCTATATTGGGTTTCTGATAACTTGGTAGTTCAAATTTCTTGATCATAAAATTAATTACAATTGTGAATGAACAAACCACATAGGCAGCAAAATGAGTGGGTTGGGTAACGGGTCGAAATGGGTCATGTCGAGCTCACCCACCTACATTTTTTTTTTCCGCTTTTCCTTAAAGTTTATTAAAAACTACATTTACATATTATATAACATATTGTAAGATATTAATCTATGTTAATCTTTGCAACAATTACAAAGATTTCCCTTGTGACCCATCAGACATAAAACATACTATTGGCAAATTCCTAAAGCTTACCCTTTAACATTATTTTTCTGAAATTTTATACTTTTGACCAGTTACATATAAAGTTACCTTTTATTAAATATACTTTAACTCATTTAGTAAATGAGTAAGAATTGTCATCTTTTGATAATAATATAAAGTATAAATACGTTTTCTTAAAAACAATCCGTTTTAACCATATATATAAAGTTTGCTCTTTAACCCGGTATGTATAAAGTTTACCTATTAATTTTATAATTTTACCCATTTGGCCTGTTTAAAAAATGGTAAAACTTCATTTCTAAATTAATGCACAGGAAAAATCATACTAAATAACCCAAGTGATGAACTGAAGACTAACCACAGGATGCATCTGTCTCTTTGCTTCAATACAAAGGAACCATGAGAGTGGATATGTTCCATCAAACTATAATGTCCAAACAGCCCTTTTGTTCAGTCATGAGCTCCTAACACGATAATGTCCAAACAATCCCTTTAAATAGCTTGCATGACTTTATCAACGATCTGCATTTATTCTTCATCATCCTCATTGCAAGTGTTCGAACCCGTTGAAAAGCCACTCCTAAACCAGTTTTTAGGCGTACCATTTGACTTCATTTACTCCGGCATCATCTTGGAACTGAAAATAAAGCTTAAAAATATTATAGCGTTTCGATCATGTACAAATGTTTCAGTTGATGTTAAGCATATCACGCATTCAGGTAAAGAGAGGAAACTCAAGAATGAAAATTGAGCAAAAAAGTCAAAGGATATAATTTTAAATAAGTTTCTTTCAAAAAATAGACTATTATTAAACAATATTGGTTTTAAACTTTAATGGTGTTTTTGAAAAACATTAATGTTGGTGCATACTGTGTTTAGCTTTGTTGGGACACTTTTGAGACTTATGGGTAAAATTTCTTTGATAATGGCAATTTTAAAGAGATTGATGTGAAATATCGAACTTCTAATAATAGAGTTTTACATTGTTTTGACTTACATTAGAAATATAGATGAAATAATGATATTAAAAGATAAGCTTAGAGCACCAACAATCTAAATCATTACAACATAATTAGATTAGCTACATTATCAGTTGGCTCACCATCTTTAGATCTGCATGATCAACTATGAACCATATTCAATTATAAAAAGTACTTATGAATAAATTTGTACCAGAAAGCATTAGCATTATGTATACCTGCGACAGGCTAATGATCCACCTACATCGATAAGTACCTATAGACGAAGTCAGCCGCGGGTGCGCAACACCGCAATAAGAATCTGAGACAGTGATTCCGGCTGAAAGAGCAGCAAATAAAACTTTAGTCAGCGTAACCGCCTAAAACCATGAGCAAGTCATTGGAAATGTATAGGAGCAAACCTTCGGAAGAATGAACGTTGAAACGATTGGTGCTTGGAATACCAATTCCAGCTGCAACAACATTTTAACCCACAGATAATGTTTAGTTACAAACGACGTACAGACGCAGTGAAACTAAAAAAAAAAAAGAAAAAAAGTTCCACGCAATATAATCGGAAAGGAGTGAGTATACAATAGTATTACCTTGGGCGCGTGCAAAAGTGTGAGAAATACGTCCGTTGATGGTACAGGAACCTGCGAACCAAAAACATATATGGTGAACATGTTGCAGATGTTAACAACACACAACTACAATAAAGTGCATCCAAGAGAATGTGTTAACACACCATTACCTGTGGGCAATGGTATCTGATCCAACCTCCTTTTGCCCTTTCCGCTGACTAATGTAGCGGACAGAGGCTGATGATGACGGTGATCAGGTTCATTAATGTTTACACCATTGGATGACTGAAGTGGCATGTGGACATCACAAACATTAAGGTTACAGTGTATCGAATCATCCATATCCATTGAGATACTAACCGAGGCTCCATCATTCTGAACATGACCAATACCCATGTGACAGGGGGCAGCATTAAGTTCGGTGAATCCACATCAGCATCAACAGTAACAGAGCCGTCGTCTTGTAACGGTTGCTCGTTAATGGTTCTACGGATAGCCTTACTTTTGGTTTTCATACCTAAAGAAGCAACATACAGAATAGCAACCACATAAATAATGAACAAAACGATCACATATGCCACATAATTCTAAAGAGCAGCAGATACATATGTAAACATAGCACCAATAATACAAAACATCAAAAGTGAAAGACAAAGAAAGCCATTAGTACGAAACATCGGTTTACCCACAACGAACTGCAAATTAAAAACATAGTTAACTCATGACCAACAACATGCTTGAACGAAATATGATTTGATATCCGCTATATAATTAAATGCAAATCAACCATAAAACAAATCAAAACACCATTAACACAATCAACAATAATACAAACGAAATCGATTCAATACAATCAAAACTTACCGAAATATTGAGTTTGATTCAATAATAAATATAATTAAAAAGCCTAAATAAGAAATACTTACCAATTTTGTTTAACCAAAACAATACCATTTGAAGCAAATATGATGTTTCATTCTGTTTGAAATTCCGATCTCCCTACGAATCTTCGGTCGAATTGATCTGAAACAAACAGCACCAATTGAAACCCATAAATCTTCCAAAATAAAAAACTGAAATGGAAAACCTATAACTAATGATTTGGGCAGCTTTGTCCTCTAACAATAGCTACCCATAACTAATGATTTTGGCAGCTTTGTCCTCTAACAATAGCTACCTATAACTAATGATTTGGGCAGCTTTGTCCTCTAACAATAGCTACCCGTAACAAACGATTTGTACAAAAAAAAATGTATCATAAGAAAAAATAACAAAATTAAGGAGAAGATTGAGAACCTATTAGAAAGGGAAAAAACCTCATTGAGTTGGATTCAACGGACTTAGGGTTGATGATAATCCTTGAATCAAACATATATAGACCAATTGGTAGGTTATTTTTGGATGTTTTTTTAATGCATTGAATTTGGTTGGTGAATTAAAACTGAAAATTGAATACCATTAACAACAATGGAGCGTATAGAGGAAGAATGAGAGCGTATGTTTAATGATATTGAATACCTTTACATAAATAAATCAAAGTGGAGCGTATGTTTTTTGTTTGACTTTGTCATTGTGAGTTTGAAAGTAGGAATGCATTAGGGTACTTGTACATTTGTTCTAATTATGGAATTTTAGAGGTGTAATTAATTTTATTTTTTAATGCTCCTGCTTTAGGGTGCTTGTAAAAAACCTTATTTTATTAGTTAGTATAGATATAAGATTGTTTTGCTGAAGTTTTTGCTTTTTTAAATAAGAAATTTTCTTGTTAAAGAAACAACTTATTTTTATTAAAAGCTATGATCTTGATGAGAAATTTTGGACAAACTGTTGAATAAGTTCTATCATATAAAGATTGAACTTTTTTTATATTTTTTAAAGTAGAATTGCTTATCTGCTTATTATTCAAGGAGGGATCTTTTAGTATTGGGTTATTACACACGGAGGTCACTAAAGTTTTTTTTGGTTCAAAGAAGTTACTCAAGTTTGGTCACCGGTTATATAAGTTACCCTGTATGTTTTACCCTTCTACTACAGGTTTTTTTTCGTTAATTTCAAAAATGGTCCCTCAGACTAACTGTCGTTAGTTTTTTCCATTAGCTAACGGCCGTTTGCAACAAACATTTGCACTGTTAGTCCTTTATCCTAACGACCGTTTATACTTAACTCAAAATTTGGTTTTCATACATTTTTGTCCGTTTTTCTTACGTTTTTTGACCCTTTTTTACGGGTTTTCCGATTTTCATACGTTTTTATACGTTTATCGTTCGTTTTTATACGTTGATCCGCCATTTTCTTCACTTTTCATCATTTTTCTACGTTTTTTTCGTTCTTCTTACGTTTTTTTCCGTTTTCATACGTTTTTGTCGTTTTTCTTACTTTTTTGTCCGTTTTTCTTACGTTTTGTCCTTTCTTATGTTTTTTATATCCCGTTTTTCATACGTTTTTCCGTTATTCTTTACGTTTTTGTCAGTTTTTCTTACTTTTTCGTTTTCAAACATTGTGTTCTGTATTTTCTTACGTTATTTGGTTTTTACATGTTTTCACACATTTTATACCTTTTATACACATTTTTAATACGTATAAAACATAACAAGTATAAAACTTAAAAAGGTGTAGAAAAACGTAAAACTAGTATGAAAACGTTAAAAAGACGTTATGAAACGTACACAAGTGTATAAATGTGCACACAAATGTAAATAAAAATTATGAAAACGTGATGAAAATATACAAAAAACAGATGAAAACTTACAAAATGGACAAAACGTACGAAACTAGAGGAAAAGTACGACAAGAGAGAAAAACGTAACATAAACGTAAAACAATGTAAAGAAAAGTACGACAAGAGAGAAAACGTACATAAACGTTATAAAACGGATAAAATGTACAAAATATTCAAAGTATGGAAGGAAAAATGTAAACATAAATAATATAATTTAAAAAAAAAAAAAAAAAAAGCCACAACACACACACACCGCATAGTAACTTTTTGTTAAGGTTCAGTAACCTATTTAATAAACCCGTAAACTATAGTAACTTCCTTGTAACATTTTAAACTATGGTGCTGACGTGGACAAAGGGAACCGGTAATCAGCCGGTTGCCCACCCTCGCAGTAACATTTATGTAACATTTTTAAATTTTGAGTAACCCAAATGACAAACCCGTTTACTTGAGTAACCTCTTTGAACCAAAAAAAACTTTAGTGACTTAAAGCGAATTTTTAAGAAACTTTAGTGACCTCCGTGTGTAATAACCCTTTAGTATTTAAATGAACTTTGTAGAACTCTCTTGCAAATAAATAAGCAGTTAATAAGCTCTGTTCTTTTTTAAAAGTTATAAGCAATTTATGTTAAGCTATCCAAATAACCCTTATTGATATTTTCATCTACAAAATAAATAAGCACTCAATAAGCTCTCATCTTATTAAAAGCATATAAGCACCTATTTATAATAAGCTATCCAGAACACCCCTTTTGATATTTAAGCAGTTTAGTTTAAGCCGTCCAAACACCCCTGTTGGATCTTCACATCCTTAAGTTTTGTACTAATGATTAATCTTATTTTTTGTCTGCAGTAAGGTATTTACAAACATTCAAACAAAGTTCATGGTTGATATATTAGACGTCCAGATCCCATCTGCATTCAACCCATTTTCCGATATCGAACAAGACTCAGGTGGTGGTGCTGGTATCAAAGAGTATGTTCATATTCATATTCAACAAAGAAATGGTCGAAAAAGCTTGACAATAGTTCAAGGTCTTAAGAAAGAGCTTAGTTACAAGAAGATTCTCAAAGACTTGAAGAAGGAGTTTTGCTGTAATGGTACTGTTGTTCATGATAAGGAATTGGGTAAAGTGATTCAACTTCAAGGTGATCAAAGGAAGAACGTTTCGGCGTTTTTGACTCGTGCTGGGATTGTTAAGAAAGAGCAGATCAAGATTCATGGTTTTTGAGCAACTAGGAGTTTGATTTGTGTTGGGTTATTATTGATGCTTAGTACTATATTTTATTAAGTTTGGTTTTGTTTGGTTTGTTTATGTTCTGTGATGGATGTTATGTGTAACTGGAGGATGTTTACCAGTTTGTTTGGTTAAGATGAAATAAGAGTTCCAAGTGTGTTTGATATATCCTTGTGTATTTGTTTTGATTGCTGTTCATTTGGAATCACTTTGCTTCAAAAAAGTTTAAAAGGGAATTGATGAATCCACCAACAAAATGTCTTTTAACAAGTTGCAGTCTTGCAGATAGTGGTAATGAATCATGAGTGTTGTTTTTGATCCTTTTCAAATGGTAGCAGATAGTGGTAATGAATCATGAGTGTTGTTTTTGATCTTTTCAAATGGTAGCTATATCCTGTTGGCCTTGGATCTTTGTTGGTCTAACGTGGTCACAATATACCAATTGCACGATATGTTCAAAGAAATGCTTTCGTATTAATTGAAATAATAATATGTCATCAAGTGTAAAGATTACAGATTCTAATCTATATATAATAAGTGAAAAGGTGCGAATGAAACGTTGTGATGGTTCGAATGGATGTATCCATTCGAATGGTTGTGTCTGTTTGTTTGTAACTGCCAAAAAAACAGTTATATCACGAGTTGACTTTTCATGTTGACTTTGACTTTCGGGTTTGACCTTCTAAATGGGTAGGATTCGGGTAAGAGTGGGTAAGATTGAGATTAACCCAATATTCTCCCCCTTAATCACAATCTTCGTCTCCTAGATCTTTGACTCCAATAAGGTGTCTCATTGTTAGAAATTTGATCTTCGGTAGTGCCTTTGTGAGTATGTCAGCTTTCTGATATTCTCCGCTGATGAATTCAACTTGTAAGTCTTCTCTTTCAACGTATTCTCATATGAAGTGGTACTTCATGTCAATGTGTTTACTTCTCCTGTGAAAAACAGGATTCTTCATTAGTTCTATAGCTGATTTGTTATCAACCATAATAGTCACCTTTTCTTCCTTCGAGTGTGTAAGCCTGTTTAGTAGTCTTTTCAACCATAATGCTTGTGTTGCTGCTGCAGTTGCTGCAATAAATTCAGATTCGCATGATGATAAAGCTACAGTGGCTTGCTTCTGTGTGCTCCAGCTAATTGGGGAATCTCCATAGTAAAAAATGATTCCAGTAGTTCCTTTGCCTTCATGAGTGTTGACTCCATAACTACTGTCGCTAAAGCCTTGTATTTTGTTTCCTCCATTATGTTTGTAGGTGATACCATAGTTCTTTGTTCCTTTAACATAATGTAGTACTTGTCTTATTGCTTTCATGTGTTGCTCTTTTGGTTCCTGCATAAAACGGCTAAGTAATCCAATGTGATAACTTAAGTCAGGTCTTGTGTGAAGCAGATATCGTAGACATCCAATTAAGCTTCTATATTCTGTTGAGTTGACCATTGTTTCTTCAGTATTCTTTGTTAATCTTGTTCCTGGATCCATAGGTATTAGGGTTTCATTGCAGTCTGACATTCCAACTTCCTTTAGAATCTTGGTTGCGTAAGCAGATTGCTTTATTGATATGTCACCTCCAGTTTGTGTGACTTCTATCCCTAGATAGTAAGCTAATAATCCAAGGTCACTCATTTCAAATTTGTCTTCCATTTGAGCTTTGAATTTGTCGATCTCCTCTTTTGGTGTGCCAGTGATGATTAAATCATCAACATATACTCCTATTAGTAGAATTGAGTCTTTTGTGGCTTTTGTGTAGATCGCTTGTTCTAATGCACATTTCTTGAAGTCTAAGGACTTCAAGGTGTTGTCCAGTTTTATGTTCCATGCACGTGGTGCTTGTCTTCCATATAGTGCTTTAATAAGCCTATAGACTTTACCAGAATTCTCTCGTTTTATGAATCCTTCCGGTTGTGAAACATAAACTTCTTCTTTTAAATCTCCATGTAGAAATGCAGATTTTACATCAAGGTGATGTACTTCCCATTTGTTGTTGGCAGCTATGGCAAGTAATAATCTTATAGTTTCCATCCTTGCTACAGGTGCGAAAACTTCCTCAAAATCTATGCCATGCTCTTGTATGTAGCCTTTTGCTACTAGTCTTGCTTTATGCTTGACTATGTTTGCATTAGCATCTTTCTTGGTCTTGAATACCCATTTTAAGCCAATTGCTTTATGTCCTTTGGGTAAAGTGGTTAGTTCCCATGTGTTATTTCTATTGATAGAATCTAATTCCACCTTCATTGCTTCGATCCATTTTTGATCGGTTGATGCTTCCTTGTAATTCTTAGGTTCATCTTCAACAAGTAATAATCTCTCAGTGTTTGCAAGTAAATCATCCAATGTTCTAAACCCTCTTACAGGCGAATGATCATATCGTGAGTGTGAAGCTGTGGTTGATGTTGAACCACTATCACTCTGATAGGTTAATTGTATTGAATTGATTGGTGTATTTTGAGAGTTTACTCGTGATGAAATTGTTGATGGTGTGTGAAGTGTTTGTGATTGTGAGGGTGAGCTTGTTGTTGATATTGTATAATCATCATCATTATTGGGAAAGTCATTGTTTTCATCATTTGGTTGGATATCTAGATCATGGTGTTCATCTGTGGTTTCTAGATTTTCTATTCTGAAATCGATCCATTCAGGTTCGTTATTAGTATGTTCACTCATGTAATCCTTCCAATCCCATGCTTCATCCTCTTTAAACTTCACGTCTCTACTAACACATACTTTTTGTGTTGTTGGATCAAATAATCTATAAGCTTTTGATCCTTGTTCATTGCCTAAGTATACCATCTTGTTACTTCTATCATCAAGCTTTGTTAAGCGTTGTGATGGTACCTTTGCATATGCTATGCAGCCGAAAACTCTTAGATGTTCTAGGTTTGGCTTTCTTCCTTTAATAGCTTCATATGGAGTAATATATTGTAGTGCTTTTTTAGGAACACTATTTAAGATGTATATTGCATGTCTAACAGCTTCAGCCCAAAAATCTTGTGGCATGTTAGTTGCTTTCATCATACATCTAGTTGTAGACATAATTGTCATATTCCTTCGTTCAACTACTCCGTTTTGTTGTGGTGAATAAGGAGCGGTGAGTTGTCGTGATATGCCATTGTCTTTGCAATATTGTGTGAATTCATTTGATGTGAATTCTCCTCCACGATCGGTTCTAAACATCTTTAATGTTGTCCTTAACTCCTTTTCTATTGTGTTCTTGTATTCCCTGAAAGTATCAAATGCTTGATCTTTCGTTTCTAGGAAATACGCCCACATATACCTTGAATAATCATCGACTAACAAGAATATATATTTCTTTCCAGATGGTGTTGGTGGTGTGATTGGTCCACATAAATCTCAGTATATTAAGTCTAAGGGTGATGTTGATCTGGTTTTGGCTTTCTTTGGAAATGGTGCTCTACTATGTTTACCAACTAAACAAACATCACAAATTTGTGTTGTATGTTTAATGGAAGGTATGCCTTGAACTAACTCCCTTTGAGTCATTGATTTTAATGATTCAAAGTTGAGATGTCCTAGTCTTGCGTGCCATAACCAAGTGTTATCCTTTAAGTTTGCTAGTAAGCGAACAGGTGTACCTATTCTCAGACTTGCTTTGTATAGACGGTTTCTTTGTCTAGTTACTTTTATGAAGATTTTGTCGTCCATGTCATAAAGTCGTAGTTCATCATCTTCCATTACAACTTTACAACCTATTTCGGTGAATTGACCAAGGCTCAATAAATTGCTTTTTAGACTTGGGATGTAATAGACGTGTGAAATAATTCTTTGTTTCTCATCATCACATTCTATTAAGATTGACCCTTTTTCTTTGATCTCTATGTGTGATCCATCTCCGAATTTCACTTTTCCACTAACTTTCTCATCTAATTCTTTGAAGTGTTCTCTCACTCCGGTCATATGGTTACTAGCTCCGTTGTCTAAATACCATAGACTATCTAAATTTGTCTCTTGTGTTTCTACCTCTTCGTGTTGTGAGACATTTTGGTCTTCAACTTCTTTTACAAGTGGATCTTCTAAAATTGCCATTAATAAGGTAGGTTCTAAGTCCTCCTCGACAAGATTAGATTGCATGTTAGTGTTTGTCTTGGCATAACACTTATTTGCAAGATGTCCTTTCTTGTTGCATTTGTAACAAGTTACATTGCTAAGATCATAATTTGATCCTTTGAAGTTGTTATGAGGTTTTTCACCTTCTTTCTTTTCTCCTCTAAATTTCTCGTGGTTTTTATTGTGTGAGAATTTATTTCTCCCATTACCACGACCTCTAAAATGTTTTCCTCTACCATCATGTCGTGTGAACATCAATTTTTCTTGATTGTTCTCCTGTTTCCCTTTCTTAAACTTAATCCTTTCTTCATAGGTCTTAAGTCTACCAATTTCTTCTTCAAATGTCATAGTGTTTAGATCGGAATATTGTTCTATAGATGCTACTATTTGCAAATACCTATCGGGTACAGCATTTAGTAATTTCCTCACTAAATTTTGGTCTTTTATTTCGTGTCCTAGACTAGCGGCTTTGTTTACAAGAGTTGTTAGTTTTCCTGTAAAGGTGTCGATGGTTTCATCTTCCCTCATGTGTAACAATTCAAGTTCAGATCTTAATGTTTGAAGTCTGGCTTGTTGTACTTTTTCTTCGCCTAAGTGTCTAGCCTTTAAAGCCTCCCATATTGCTTTTGGGGTTTTGTGCTTTGTTATTTGAAGTAATTGATCTTCGGGTAAGGATTGATAAAGGTATGCAATAGCAGTTTTCTCCTTTTTCTTATCGGGTTGCGTTGAGTCTAATGGCTCTATCGTTTCCCATAACCCATTTGCTTCTAAGATAATTTGCATTCGAATTGCCCATAGTGAGTAATTTACGGGTTTTAACATCAGGCATTGGAATTGAGGGGTAGTGTTAGGTATACTAGCATCCTTCTTTTCACTATCTCCACCGTTTTTAGTCATTTCTTAATATTAATGACAAAGTAATCTCCTAAAATTCTAACACGGGATGTGTTAAGAATATAGTGCGCGCTTCTAATGTTTTGTGTCTAATGTGACAACCAAAACCTATAGGATTAGTTAAAATACTATCCTTGGAGATTATAAATTTAAAAAAATGAATATACCTAAGGTTAATTACTCCTTAAAAGTTATTCCTAAATATAATAAGCAGTGTATTTTCACTAGGTTATTATAAAATAAAATGATAAGATACTTATGGTATAATAATACTAGTACTTATCACAAAAATAAAACTATACTAATAATAAGTAAAGTTTTAAGAAAATAAGGGTGGATTTGTAAATTCCAAAACCTGGGGGGGTTAAAATACCCGGTGCCCTTTTGTGTTGTTGGTTCGGTGTGCCCTAGCGTTATTAGTACGCCTCTTTTGTTATCTCTTTGCAAGAGATAATAAATCTCTGCCTCTTTTGGGTGAGACCCGTCTACTACTATGTTCGAATGGTTGACCGCCGGATGTTTTGGCTTTGGTTAACCTTCTTCTTCACGGGTATTTTGGTGTTCTTGTTTATTCGAGCTCCGTTTAATCCTTTTGGATTTGTTCTTCCGTGAAAATGAATCAGGATGATTCAAAAAAAAGTGAAAGGGGTATTTGATTCTGGATACAACAGGTATGTTTGTTCCTTTTTGTTGAATCAATTTATTTTCCCTTTTGATGACTATCGTGTTTAATCGATGGTAATGGGTTCTTGTTTCTGAATCGATATAAGGTTTTGTTTGATTAAAGTCAAAACTTTTTGTTCCCTTTGATGGTTTTCTACTCTCGGTATACTTAAAATCCGAATGAAAAATTTGCAAAATAATTGGAAATTGCCTATTCTTAGTTGCCGGTAATTAATTACGAGGCGGCTATGAATTATGGATGGTTTTCAGAATCACAAAGATGATTGTTGTTTTGATTTTGTGGTTCGAGTAATAATTTTTGCAGAAATTTTTTTACCGATTTCTGGGAATTGTTCTTCTTCGATTCAGGGCAAAGTTAAAACCCTTGGTATATGATGATTTGGTTAGATGAATCCAAACCGCTCTGATACCAATTGTTGGCCTCAACGTTGGATCTTTGTTGGTCTAACGTGGTCACAATATACCAATTGCACGATATGTTCAAAGAAATGCTTTCGTATTAATTGAAATAATAATATGTCATCAAGTGTAAAGATTACAGATTCTAATCTATATATAATAAGTGAAAAGGTGCGAATGAAACGTTGTGATGGTTCGAATGGATGTATCCATTCGAATGGTTGTGTCTGTTTGTTTGTAACTGCCAAAAAACAGTTATATCACGAGTTGACTTTTCATGTTGACTTTGACTTTCGGGTTTGACCTTCTAAATGGGTAGGATTCGGGTAAGAGTGGGTAAGATTGAGATTAACCCAATATATCCGAACACCTGTCTTCATTATTGGGCCATAAAATGCAGCAAATTAATTCATTAGTCTTTATAGATCAGGCCATCAAAACGGAATAAGCCAGTAAGTGAAATAAGCTCGGTGTTTTTCGTTTACTGTGTTAGGAAATCAGAATAAGCGAATAAGTTCCATATGCAAACTAATCTAGACACCCCCTTAATAGTGTCGGTTCACATATTAGTGCTTTAGTCTTAAGTCTTGACTCTTAATCTGATATTTTGGTTCTGTGACCTCACACAAGAAGTTAGAAGTATGTCGATACACAACTATATAATACAGTTGAATTTGTCAAGTAATATTGTACATGCATGGGTTGTTTATTCAACAACTTAATTAACACGAGGAGCATTTTACATGTGATATTTACACCATTCACAAGAAAACATTACAAGCTCACACCCGAACAGCCAAGTGACCCTACTTAATAGGTTCACAAGGAAGCTAATCAGGTCTGCTTCAAGGTTCATCCTAATTAAGCTATCATGAACGATTTCTTGTTCTTCATTAACATTCTCTGTTAATGGAGACTCCATTACTTGTCCACAAACTTCAACATCTGCTTTATTGCGTATGCTTTCAAGACTCCATTACTTGTCCATTACTTGTCCACAACTTGAAATGAGGGTTTACATGACAGTTCATCATAGAAATATACTAATTGGGCATCGCTCAAAACAGAATTATCATGGAATTCAGCTAGCAGATGAGTGAAGAACATTTGTTAGCGTGACACACAAAACTCATAATATCGAAAATCGTTGGCAATGAGTTGTACTCATCTTCTGCACATAAGATGTTATTACTAGCAGCAAGCATAAAAAGTAAAGTAAAGTAAAGTAACTCCCAATACCGTCTTCCACGGGTTATGAGTCCCAATACCGTCTTCCAACTGATCCAACCCTACTTGTTTACTAGCAGCAAGCATAATATCGAAAATCGTTTGGCGATGTTCCGTTATTCACAATACAGTTCGGTATTAGTTCATCAAGCCCACAGGGCTCATTCTCCTTAAATATATCATTCATTTACTGGATATTCATTTTCTACAACTTTATAACTGCAATAATCATTCAACCAACCAACATTTTGCACGGTCAAGATCAACTAATAATTAAGGGCAAAAGGCTAGAGAATGTAACCGATTTGGCAGTTTTTTGTTGTTGTGCTGTATACATCATACTCTTGAATTCCGTCTATTGTAAGTATTTTGTGACAATTCTACCCTTCTCATTTATCAACAGTCCTACTAACGAGTAGGGGTAAAATGTTCATAAGATACATATAATATACGGAATTCAAAAGTATGATACATACAATAAGAAAAAATAAAGATGTCTAAACAACAAAACAAAAAATGGCAACGTAGTTGCATATTCATATCATTTTGCCTATCAATTAATACAATTGAAAACTATACTCAGTATGTCAATTTACTTTGGGCAAATGACAAAAAAATCATCAAACTTGACATCTTTTGTGATTTGTGTAGCCAACTATTTTTTTTCTTATGGTGTGTATTTGAACTTTCTTTCAATAATTGTGTGTATTTTGTGACCATTTTACCCATAGTTTTTTCAAATTTCAAAGAGTAAAATGGTCATTTTACATTGCAGAATAGTCACAAAACACACAATGATGGAAATTTAAAAATTCAGTATACACTAAGGAGGTGGTGGCATTACGTTTATAAACTGGTTGTGTGATATTTTTCATTCAAAAACTGTGGTGTATTAGTCTAGGCTCATTGTAGTTTACTGGAAGGCCTAGCCTACCTATTATACTTTGTATTGTAATCAAGAAATTTACCCTTATCACAGCCAAAATTCTAAAAACCCTAATTACCAATCACAGCCGATCCTTTCTTTCAGTCGACATAAAATTTTATTCCTACTTTTTAGTCACAGCCGATCTTCTTCAAATACTTTGTATTGTATTCCTACTTGCATTGTTTCGGTTGGATTTCTTAATTCCTAACATGTCTATAGTCCTGCTTAAACTAAGGAGGTGGTGGCATTACGTTTATAAACTGGTTGTGTGATATTTTTCATTCAAAAACTGTGGTGTATTAGTCTAGGCTCATTGTAGTTTACTGGAAGGCCTAGCCTACCTATTATACTTTGTATTGTAATCAAGAAATTTACCCTTATCACAGCCAAAATTCTAAAAACCCTAATTACCAATCACAGCCGATCCTTTCTTTCAGTCGACATAAAATTTTATTCCTACTTTTTAGTCACAGCCGATCTTCTTCAAATACTTTGTATTGTATTCCTACTTGCATTGTTTCGGTTGGATTTCTTAATTCCTAACATGTCTATAGTCCTGCTTAAACTAAGGAGGTGGTGGCATTACGTTTATAAACTGGTTGTGTGATATTTTTCATTCAAAAACTGTGGTGTATTAGTCTAGGCTCATTGTAGTTTACTGGAAGGCCTAGCCTACCTATTATACTTTGTATTGTAATCAAGAAATTTACCCTTATCACAGCCAAAATTCTAAAAACCCTAATTACCAATCACAGCCGATCCTTTCGTTCAGTCGACATAAAATTTTATTCCTACTTTTTAGTCACAGCCGATCTTCTTCAAATCACAATGACTGGTCCACCGTTACCTACTAGTGACAAGTTACTTGTGGTCACTAACATCACCTCTCTTATACATGTCAAACTAGATGTTGACAAACTGAATTATACATCTTGGTGTTATGTTTTTAAAAAACTTTGTCAAGGCTATGAAGTTATTAACCATATTCAAAGTGAATCTACTAGTGAAGCTGTTACACCCCCTCCTACTTCTGAATGGTTGAAGGCCGACTCCATAGTTACGTCGTGGATTTTTCTAACCCTCTCGGAGGCTCTTCAGGAATGTCTCGTTGTTGCTGATCCCAAAACTGCCATGGAGGCTTGGAATCATCTCGAAAAAAAATTTCTTGACAACAAGAGGACCAAAACAATTGCTTTAAAAGGGGAACTACGGATGCTTCAAATTGGTGATCAACATGAGCGAAAGTTACTTCTTATTACCAACAACGCAAACATAAACAGCTTCATCCCAGGCTTTCCTATTCCAGTGTTTCAGTTATTAGGCGGTGACTAGTGTCCACGTTTGAAGATTTTTTACGAGAATGATATAATAGGATGATGACGTAGAATGCTTGTATCAAACCATAACCGTAAATCAAAATAAAAAAAGAACCATCCATACGAATCAAATCCACCAGAAGACAGCAAAGCAAAACTAAACAAAGTTAGTGGTGGTTGCAGCTGCGGAAGAGGTGCTTCATGTGATATGTATTCAAATGGTTTTTATCCCACATTGCTTCTGAATAAGATAAAATCCAAGTATTTATACCAGACTAATTATTGGGGTTTTCAACCAATATACGAGTCTTGCCGACATAACCACATCAGCATGTCTTATACATTATATATTTTTTTATGAAGTATGAATAATAAAAAAGATTTTTTGCATCCAATGGGGCCATTCATCTTTGTAGCCACCTATAATGACCATAAACAATGACTTTATACCCCTCCAATCCACTATCAACCATTCATCCCAGTCTGAAATTATTCTAGGCAATTATTGCGCTTTTCTTTTCTTACCAATCTCTGCTTCTGAAATCTCACAATTAACCAAAAATGGCTGAACTCGTTCTTTCTGCATTGCTCCCAGTCGTTTTTGAGAAGCTAACATCTGTACTTGAGAAAAAGATCACTCGTTCCAAAGGAATTCACTCCGAGCTGAAGAAATGGGAGACGAAGTTAACCCTGATCCGAGCTCTTCTTAGTGATGCTTCTCAGAAAGAAATCAAAGATGAAGCTGTTAAACTGTGGTTAAATGGACTCCAACATTTGGTTTATGACATAGATGATATACTAGATGCTTTAGCAACGGATGCTATGCATCGTGAGTTAGTCAAAGAGTCTCAACCCATCACCATTACCAACAAGGTAAGAAAGTTTATCCCATCTTGTTGCACTAGTTTCTCATTAAGTACTAAGGTGGGCAGCAAGTTAGATGAAATTTCCACCAGGTTACAAGAACTAATGGATGAGAAGGATAAACTTGCTTTGATTGTGAAAAACGAAGTGTCAAAAGATAGAAACAGAGGCTACCAGACCTCTTTGGAAGGTGGACGGGGTATTGTCGGGCGTGAAGGAGATAAAAAGGAATTGGTTCAGAAACTGTTAAGTGATGAATCATGTAATGAAAACTTTGGCATCGTTCCGATTGTTGGTATGGGAGGGATAGGCAAAACAACTCTAGCTAGAGCTTTGTATAATGACCAGTTAGTGAATGATCACTTTGAATTCAAGGCATGGGTTTGTGTTTCCGATGACTTTGATAGCTTCAAGATAAGCAAAGTTATATATCAAGAAGTAGGAGGGGAACAAAAGGATTTCGTAGATTTAAATCGGCTTCAAGTAGCTCTTAGAGATCAACTTATGGGGAAACGATTTCTGCTAGTTTTGGACGATGTTTGGAGCGATAAGTGGGAAGATTGGAAGACCTTAGAGGGCCCATTCTTTGCAGGGGCTTCTGGAAGCAAAATCATCATCACAACTCGAAAGAAAGAATTGCTCAGAAAGCTGCTGAACCACGATCATCCATACATTCTAGAAAAGTTGTCACCCGATGATGCTCTGTCTCTATTTGCTCAAAATGCTTTGGATAAAAATAACTTTGATTTATTTCCAGAGCTAAGACCACATGGTGAAGGCATCGTTCAAAAATGTGATGGCTTGCCTTTGGCTCTAGAAGCACTTGGACGTTTATTGAGAAATAGGACCGATGAAGAAGAATGGAAGCGGTTGTTGGCTAATGAGATATGGATGTTAGAAGATGATGGTGGTATTCTTCCGGCACTTAGAGTAAGCTACCATGATCTTTCTGCTTGTCTTAAGCAATTGTTTGCATATTGTTGCTTGATCCCCAAGGACTACATGTTTGAGAAGAAAGACTTAATTCTGTGGTGGATGGCGGAAGGGTTTTTGCACAATTCAGCTACAAATAAAACAATGGAATGCTTGGGTGAGGAATATTTTCAAGAGTTGTTGTCAAGGTCATTTTTTCAACAGGCACCTGATGACGAATCATTGTTTGTGATGCACGACCTCATGAATGATTTAGCCACATTTGTTGCTGGAGAATTTTTCTCAAGGTTAGACATAGATATGGAGAAGAATGTTAGGAAAGAAGCTTTCAAAAAGTACCGCCATATGTCATTTGTTTGTGAGACATATATGACTTACAAAAAGTTCAAGGCATTCGAAAGAGATAATCGTTTGAGAACGTTTTTAGCTATGCCCAATGTGTTAAATAGCTGGCAGACATTCCACTTATCAAGTAAGATTCTGGTTGACATACTTCCCCAGTTACCACTGTTAAGGGTTTTAAGTTTGAGTAGATCATATATAGATGAGGTACCAGAGTGTGTCGGTAATATGAAGCACTTGCGGTATCTTAACTTATCTCAAACTGACATCACACATTTGCCAGAAAGTGTCTGCAATCTTTATAACTTGCAAACATTGATCGTTTATGGCTGTCATTCCTTAACTACGTTTCCCAACAACTTCTCAAAGCTTAAAAATTTGCGGCATTTTGACATTCGGGATACATTGCTTTGGAATAAGATGCCGTTGGGGATTAGTGAGATGAAAAGCCTACAAACCCTTTCCAACAAAGTTGCTGTTGTTGAAAACAACGACTTTTTTATATCTTGGCTTAGGAACTTAAAGAATCCCCAAGCGGAGATTTATATTGATGAGCTGCAAAAACTGCAAAGTGCAAGGGATATACAGGAAGTGAACTTATCACAAAAGAGGGTTAGTAAGTTACATATGGGATGGAGTAATGCCTTTGATGATCGAAATGAAGAACTTGAAAAGGAAGTCCTCGATGAGCTTAAGCCTCATAGTGTTAACTTAGAAGATCTTGCAATTGTGTCATATGGAGGTAAGTTGTTTCCAAACTGGATGGGAGATCCCTCATTTCTGCATTTGACTTCTGTACGGATTGAAAAATGTGGAAAATGTATGTTGCTACCACCACTTGGGGAACTGCCATCACTTAAGAAGCTGGTTATTCAAGAACTAAATGAGGTGAAAGTCGTGGGGTCAGAGTTTCTTGGGACAGGTATTGCATTTCCTAAGCTTGAAAGTCTGAGTATTACAAATATGAGGGGGTGGGAGGTTTGGTCAACCAAGAGTGGTGTTGTAGGTGCAGTAACGTTTCCATGCCTTGAAGTGCTGCAGATAGAAGAGTGTCCTAATTTGGCAAAAATATCACTTGAAGCACTACCTTCGCTTAGGGAATTAGAAATAAATTGTCATAAATTGGCTGAAGTCTCACTTGAAGGACTACCTTCGCTTAGGGTTTTACATCTCAGCGGTTGTGGTAATGGTTTATTGATAAGTCTAATTCACGCAGCTTCAGCAGTCACCAAATTGATTATAAGTCATATTACAGGACTTAGTGATGAGGTGTGGAGAGGTGTTATGGACTATCTTGGGGCAGTTGAAGAATTAAGTATCGGTGTGTGTAATGAAATAAGATACTTGTGGGAATCAGAAGCAGAGGCAAGTAAGGTTCTTGTGAATTTAAGGAAGTTGGAAGTGGATGGTTGTTCAAAATTGGTGAGTTTGGGAGAGAAAGAGGATGGATGCAACCAACTAACGTCTCTTAGGATTTTGGAATTACGGCTTTGTCAGAGTCTTGAGCGTTGCAATTTGCCAAACAGCATTGAAGAATTGACTATCTTTAATTGTCCTTTAATTGCATCTGCCTCGTTCCCAACAGGAGAAGGGCACAAGCTCAAGTCCCTCGAAATTTTCAATTGTGAACAACTACTGGAAAAGGATGTGCTTCTCAACACAAGCATGCCAGCTATGCTCGAGGTTGTAGATATTAGCAGTTGGAAAAATCTGAAATCAATCAATGAATTGACTTGTTTCATTCACATCACAAAATTGGAAATAACTGAATGTGACTGTATCGAGTCAATGGTTGAATTGACTGGTTTCATTCACCTCACTGAATTAAGAATATATTATTGTTCGAATATAGAGTCATTTCCTGCTGCCGACTTGCTGAATCTCACTTCGCTAACACATATGTCAATTTTGTGGTGTAAAAGTATGGATGTTGATTCGTTTGGGGTTTGGCCCCCTAACTTGGGTTCTTTATCAATAGGGGGTTTGAAGAAGCCCATATCAAAGTTTGGCCCACAAAACTTCCCACCATCTCTTGTTCACCTGGTGCTATCGGGTGGATCGGCAGAAGAAGAAGAAGATGATGTGACTGGCGGAAGTCAATTGTCTCATATGCTTCCTTCATCTCTTACTAAACTTCGCTTATGGGAATTTGAGAAATTGGAATCAGTTTCAACGGGACTCCAACACCTCACCTCCCTCCAACATCTCATTATTGATAAATGCCCAAAGATGAAAGATCTACCAGAAGAGTTGTTGACTTCACTTTTGAGTTTGTACATAGATGGATGCACAAATGAGTTGAAAGAAAAGACAAGTAGAAGAGGCTCCTATTGGCCCCTTATCTCCTATATCCCATATGTCAACATATAGTAAAGGCATGTCCCTCTCTCTCTCTTTTAATTTGACTTCTGCCTGTTTTGAAAGGGGTGTTTGGCATTGCATTTTGAAATTACTTATCACTCATACTCAATTGCACCAAAACTGATTATAGGGTCATTTACCCATTTTAAATGGAAATCATGATAATACTAATCCTCTATAATAAGTTGAAATGAAATATTAGCCATGTCAACAGCCACATGTGATTATAGGGTGATTACTTTTTCTACTTTCTGTTAGAGGTAGTTTGTTCGTGTTTGCATTGAATTGTATAGTACTAATCCTCTATAATAAGCTGCTTATATATCATAATCTTAGATAAATCACTCCTTAGTTGTTTAGGCTGTGGATAATTCTGTCATTAGTTAAATATGTTCCAAATAAAACCAGGCCTCATTTTATAATCCTTCTTTTTCTAATCTCTTTGTGAATGTCAGTTAATCAAATATTTTTTGATACACTCTGCATTTCAGACAATGACAGTTTCGTGTTATTCGACATTTCAAATGTAAAGGTGGAAAAAGAGGATGTCAAGAAGTGCCCGAAGTTGGAAACTTTCGTAGTGTCGGTATGTTTTCAGTAGCTACTTGTAATTAAAGTACATAAATAGAATCGATATTGATATTCTGTTTGTGAATAAAGATATTGTTTCTGACTTTATCTAATTCAAAAACTATGTTATGATCTTTTTGCAGCTATATTGGTGTACACCAATCACAAGGAACAAAACTCAGTTTCTGCTATTGGTCACTACTTTTCTCACCTGAAGCATCTTGAGATTGGTGGTTGTCGTGGTCTAGTTATTGACTTTCAGATTGCTTTGTACATGATAGGCAATGCTGATACACTCAAGAAAGTTGTAATAGATCCTTCCACCAATCGTGCTGACGAATCTGTATTAACTACAGAGGAGTCTTTGAAGAGAGAGGAAGCTGGTCGATCACATGCCAAATACGATTTGTCACAATGTTTGCCTCCATGGGTGGAGTTGGTCATACTCTAATCCACCTTTCAGATGCTCTGATTTCTTCTTCTCAGGAACTTTCTAGTTGTTTTTAGGAACTGCTTTTGGATCATGTTAATGCTTTGGATTATGTTAATGCTTTGCATCATGCTAAAATGCCATCAATATGTTACATGGTGTTGGCAGCATTCAATAGGGATCATCATTTGTATAAGTTAGTATGCATGCCAAGATTAATATTACAATGGTATAGTGAATCAGTTTTTTTACATACTGTCTTACTCAAAATGCTTATTTGAGTCATTGAGTGTATTATAACTATTTTAAGTTTAAAGATTTGCATTACAAATATCTTCTCATTATGATTTTTAATTTGCACTTAGAAATCTCCAGTTATATTACTACTACTACTTTACAAACTAGGACATCCAAACACCCCCCGTGTCGGTATAAGCTGAGGTGGATAAAATTAACCGGCCGATGTGATATGATATATCGATTTTTTTACCTCACACAACATAAAGGTTACAGTAACTGTTTTTACCCGAATACTCGAAACTATAAGTGTAAACTCATCTACAAACACGACTGCAGAAAACAGTTAATTGATTCAAGTAACATTGTATAAGGGTTGTTTACACAGCTCGATTAACACAAGTAGCATTTTACACATTATGTTTACAGACATTCACAAGAAAACATAACAAGCTCAAACCCTAAATCCAAACAAATCCTAGTAACCGAACTTGACCCTGATTAACCAGTTTCTAAGACCCTAATCAGGTCTGGTTCAAGCTCAAGCCAAACCTTCCGATTTTCCTGTGTTATGGTTACTTTTTAGGTCAAGTGGAGTATTTCCTGTGTTATGCATGACACTTGCAATTTTAAGTAATCATATTGTACACGTTTTGGCAAGATATCCATACATGCGTATATTACTTAGTTTCTGGTGGTAATGAGGATCATAAGTATAATTTCCTCTGTTTCCATGAGTCCCTTTTGCTGATCTAGAGTTTCAACAGGGTTGATGGTGTGTAACAAAAAATTTAAGAGTGTCTTTGTCATCCAATGTGAATTGAATTTTTTCGGTTTCCATGTAAAACGTGTAAAGTTACAGTATTTGATTTTGGCAAGTGTTAACTAAATGGAATGTTCGTTACTGATTTAGGAACTACAAAGCTTAATTCTTTCTTATACACTAGCACTAGCTAAAGACCCGTAGAATTAGTATTCTATCCCCTCTAGCATGTGCGACTGGGCAAACCGAAAAAAAAATATGTTTGTGTTTACAAACATTACTCTTGAAGAAGAAGAAGAAGAAGAGGATGACGATGTAGAAATACTCACGTTATCGGTGTCAACTTCTGATATGATATCTTTAATAGTAACTTCACCACCCAATTCATCTTCTTTCATTGCATTTTCTAGTTCATCTCTTGTAATAAACCTAAATTTAAAGCATAAGTAAGTGGAGATATAACATTTTATGAGATAATCACATGAGAATGATGTTTTAATGTATACCCGCTGCCATCTGTATCAAAATGCTGAAACGATTTGTACAAATCTTCTTCTCATTCAAGTTTGTGTTGATGCATATTTTGTTGGTATTTGTTCACAGGCTTGGTTTGAAGCCGGTTGCCTTCAATGAGTCGTTTGGTGTAAACCATTCTGTGGTCTTTTTGTTTGTGAGCGTGTGTTTAGTTTTTGAGACAAAGTAGTAAAAATAAGACTTCTGATTATTATAATAAATTCGACCCTAGTACATTTATACTATGTGAAACGACATGATTGTTGACATGAATCATTGTGTCGTTTCACCAATAACTGTCAAATAACTACCAACTAATAACTGACAAACGTTTTAACTAACTTCCTAAAAGGCTTGTTTGGGCTAACGATAAAACCAAACATTACATGCCTTATTTGACCCAGTTTGACCCATATACACATTACATAAATAAACTAAAGTACTTAGCATTACAAACATTATAAATAGGTTCACATTCTCCCTCCTAATGCTTGTAATGCAATCCTTGGTCCTTGGTTTCTGTTTCAAATGATGATAACAAAATCATCATTGCTGCTTGTGCCTTCTTCCATTCTTGCTGCTTCGTTGTTGCTTTCCTTGTTGACATCATCCATGATTGCATCATCCATTGCAGTTTTACTCCTTTTCCTTGGAGTTTCTTCAAACATTTCTTCTACGTCAGCCTTTCTTGCATCAACCCATGGGCTTATCTCTGCCATGTCATCTGGTTTCTGATGCTCCATTCTTTTGGCTTCCTCGTAGTACACTTTAACTAAGCCTATGTATTCCCTATACACATTTCTAACTGCTTCATGATGTTCACTTGCCAAACCTAAGATATTTGCAACTTGTATCCATTTATTGTTAATCGTTACATCCATGTAACCTCCTAATGAATCCACAAACTTGTATAAGCCTAGCAAATCAACTTTAACTACCCCAATGGTTGGTGGTAATCTCCCTAGCACCTCTTGTTTCATGTAAACCAAATAGAACTATTCGAGCATTTGCATGAACTTGTGTTTCAACACTTCCCAATTTCCATAAACAAGTTTATCTGTTTTTAATAAATCTAAAAATGCAATAAACCTTGGGAACGTGTTTACCTTCATGAAATAAAGAGTCCCATTCATGCTTAGATACTCGTTGTCCACATAGTCACAACTATCTTGCTCGTTCATTTCCAAGTCTTCCATACTTTTGATCAAAGAACATTCTTCATTTAAATCCAACGATTTAAAATACTCATTTAGGAATCTGTTATGGTTTTCAGAGATGGTTTGTTCATCTTCTTCTTGTGTGGTGTTCTCTTGCACAATTTCTTGTTCCATGTTGTCAAACATATACTTCACCCTACACCTATTGTTTCCATAACTTACTACATATCCGTGTTCTTCCAACTGATCCAAACTAAGTACGTTTAATGTAACTTCAGGTGTGAAGATTACATTTGATACTACCAAATTCCCTTCATCTGTCTCAACATTTACTTCTCCTACACCATATGAAACTATGAACTTTTTCTCCCTTTCTTCTGTTCCTTCCACCTTGAACCTTCGTATCATCCTTTTAAACAAATGTTTCATGGGACATATATGTTTTTATATGCACTACTAACGTACCATATGTCGTCCCAATTTCATTTGTCTGAACCTTCTATCATGAAATCCACATCCATATGTACTCGCTCTGGTTCATATTTGAAGGTTTCAGGAACTGGTGGTGTTGTTGTGGTTGTATGATTCATAGCACTTGTATCTTTATCTTCTTTGGTACTTTCTTTTCCTTTGTTTGTGCACCTCCAAAAAACGTGGCCCCTCTTCTTGCAAATATAACAACGTGCACGTTTATCCCTTTTAGATAAACAATTTTCTTCTCCCAATTGTTTGTAGCTTGAGCCCACTGGTGGTTTTGTTGTTTTCAAAGAGTTGTATGAGACAACTTCTTCAACTTTCTTTTTCAATAACTGCTTCCCTTCAGGGGAAATGTGTTTTTTGTGTTTGGGTTGCTGTGGGGTGTTTGGGATTGTGTATGTGTGAGAGTGGCGTTTGTTTTGGGTGTGTTTGGGATCTCGTTGCAACTGCTTCCCCCATGGATCAGAACATGTGCTCTGATACCACTGTTGGTATTTGTTCACAGGCTTGGTTTGAAGCCAGTTGCCTTCAATGAGTCGTGACTCCTCCCAAATAGTCAACTAAGTCAACCAAGGGTTCCTGGTTAACTAAGTCAAGCTATGAGAGAGAAAGTGATCAATTTATGATCCGGTGTAAGTATAGTGTATCCCCGGGTCGTTATGTCCCAGCGAGATTGAAATTGTGTTTTTGAAACGTTATGGGAATGAGTGATTTGGGAATAGTAACCAGATAAAGATTGGATTGATTTTACACTACTGATTGCTTGAAATTAAGATAATTAAACAGTATTAACAAATACAGGAAATCAGATAAACCTAAAATGCAAATGCGTACTGAAAAAGTGAGAATTAAGCAAAAACAAACTACAGGGGGTGAAAATGACTTTTTACAAACTTAATATAAAAAGAAAATTTTATAAAAAAGAAAAATATTTTTTTGATTATTTTATTATTTAATATTAATTAAAAACTATTTAATACTTATAATAACTATTTAAGTTAAACTAAATATAATATAATAATAAATAAAACAAAGAAAATGAAAATTTATTTTTAAAAACTCTGAAATAACTTAAAAATATTATAAAAACTAAAAATATGTATGTTTGTCTTTTTGTGATTTTAATATCAATTAATTACTAATTATATTAATTAAACTAATTAAACTAATTTAAATTATTAATAATACTAAAAGTGACTTATAAAATTAGGAAATATTTTATAAAACTAATTAACTAATACAGGAATCCTGAAAAATTATAAAAAGTTTACAAAAATTATTATTAAACTATTTTACTATTTATTTACCTAATTACCAATTAAAAGCTAGTTAAACTAAACTAATTGAGAAAATAGCAAATGAAAAGGGAAAATTGCAAACTTAATTTTTACAGAAGCTTAATAATATATAAAAGCTAGGAAAATTATAAAAACTAGGTAATGCTTAATAAAAACTAATTATGTTATTTAATACTTAATTATTAATTAATAATCAATAAAACTAATATTAAATCTAATAAATACTAAATGACAATATAAAATTCTGGAAAAATTACTAAGAATACTTTAATATAAAAGAAAATTAATAAAAATATAAAAATTCAAATTACTTAATAAAAAGCTAAAAAAGAAAACTAAAAAGATAATTAATATTAAATAGAAGCTATCACTTAAATTTATTTTGGATTTTTCTGGTTTTTCTTTTGGAAAACTATTTTATACTTAAAAATAAAGAACTTTTGTAAAAACAACTTTTCTATAACTTAAAAATAAGCAAAATGGACACATAAATGCTTAACAGTTGACTTTTGTTGACTTAAGCTAGAAATCAGCTTCTGTGGGGTCCACAGGGGTGGATTTAAGTGCACACAAGTGAGATGGACTGATATTAAGCCAAAACAACAAAATGGTACCACTGAATAAGCCATTAGCCAAAATAAGCACTTGGATTCCTTGATTTCACACAGAAAATGGGACAACTTTTGATGGCCAATATATGTGGGTCCCAGTGAGCTTAAGCTTCAAAAAAAGCTTGAAATGGGTAGAGGGCCAGCTTGTGAGTCCAAAGAAAACCAAGAATTACCCTGTGGGGCCCACTAATGAATACTATGGAAGCTTGTGAAGTTGGGTGTAAAATCTGGTACAGGGGAGATTTTCAGAAAATGGGCTGAAAGAAAGCTAAAAATAAGCTGTTTAAATAAGCTAAAAAAAATAAATAAAAATATCCTAATGAAGATGAGCAACAAAATATTAATGTCCAAAAAGCACAAGTCCTAAAACCTAGTATTAAGACCTAGAGAAAATCAACTAGTTTATTCAAAAAGTTTTTTGCGACAATTTTGACTTTTTGAAATTGTTGGTTCTTTTGACTTTTTTGAACTTTGTATGATCCCTAATGACTAGAAATGATGTAATAAGCTAATATGAACTGAATTTAAGCTAATATAACAACTAATGAACCTTTATGATTGGTTATGCAAGTCAAAAATCCCAACAGTTAATGAATTAAGAAGAAAAACATGAGATTTTGACTTTTGTCTAAACAAGTACAGAATTATATGACTAAACTAACCTAATATGGCCTAATGTGAGTTGTAATGATCAAAAGTTACCACAGAAACATGCTTTAACAGAGTTTACACCCTAAATCCAAACACCCCCTTAAAAAACTGAATTTGTGATTTTCAATGCAAACCTCTGATTAAGACCATGAAATGGATTCATTGAGACATAATATGATAACCTCAATTGAAATGAACACATGAACATCATAAATAACAACAAATACCTATAGATTGAAATCAAGCTATTTTAACAGTGAATAATGAAAACTGAGCAACAAGGTAAACAAATGAACAAGTACTTAATTTTAAGCTACACCTACACTAAGATATACTAATTAAGCGTAAATGCACAGAGATAATCAGCTACAAAGCACTTCTACAGTAAATGCAAGAAAATGGTAAATGAGCTTACAAATTGAGTCCAAGCAAAACTGAGAACCATGAACTTAGAACACTTCCTATAGCTTTCCACAAAGCAACTAACCCATTAGAATCCAAAATCCACCAGACTCCATGATTGCATCTTCTACTTCACTGATTTTTGATTTTCACTCTATTTTTTTTT
>LBNU01026446.1:0-11053 GCA_014162995.1 Artemisia annua | reverse complement strand
CATAAACTTGTACAGATGTCGGATCCTTGAGTTGATGCCATGATTGTTCGTATTTTTCTTGCCAATATGCATACCCCCCCCCGCACTTGTGTCCAAAACCAAATTTACAGAGCCCAAATCACCAATCTTAACGAACCGATGGGTAATCAAGTATCTGGACGTTGTATCGGTCTCAATTTCCCAATACTTTGCTTTTACCATAATAACGCTGTTTTTTGGGCTCATCTTTTTTTATACTCATGTATTGCTGTTCTTACACAATTTAGACTGTGAACGACAGATTGTGAAACGTTAATCTTGTTCAACTTATTACCATTCATAGATGCTTGAAAACTATAACTTTAAGCCAGCATCACTGTCACCTACGAAAAGAATACTATTATTCATGTTAACTATATATGGTTTTTCGATGTACTTACAAATATAGTTATGCTAACACAAGTAAAACAAATGACTATGTAATATTGCTCTATCCATGTCCGATTTGTGATTCTCATTATCTGCAACCATTTTATATGACGTCAGTCTATTGTCAAAACCAAAAAATATAAACAAAGCAAATAATAGGATTTGATCCAAGTTTTTTGTGTTTTGTTGTTTTTTTTGTTCTCTTTTTGGCCTTTTTTTGTGTGGTTTGTTATTTTTTGTTTTTGTTGGTGTTGTTTGTTTGTTTTGCGACTTTTTTTGTTTTTTTTTTTTCATTGTGTTCTTGTTGTTTTGATTTTGTTTTTGGCGTTTGAGTTTTTGATTTTTTTTTTTGTTCTCGGGTTTTTCGGTTTCCTGAAAATGTATGACACTTGTCACTTTTTTCTCCATTGTATGTAGCTTCTCTTTTTTTTCCCAATGTGTCCCCAGCTAAAACGTGCTAAATTCGTCCAATTGTTATGTAGCTGGTGAACATGATTTCATTGCTGGGCAGTGTTTAACCTAACCTGTCCGTTAGTTTATCTGTGCCACCGTAGTCCCTTTAGGAAACGATCGTTTATCATGGCTACATACAATGACAAAAAATACACCCCCCCCCCTAGTAGAATGATCTTATTTATTATTTTTAAAATTTATGTAGGTTTTTACATGTTTTTGCCCACACATTTTTATACACCTTTATACACACATTTTTTATCCCGTTTTATATGGCATGTTTATACCTGATTTTCATACTACTACATTTGTATATACCACGTTTTTATGCCACGTTTTTATAACACACGGTTTTTTATACCCCACACATTTTTATGCACGTTTTCACACGTTTTTATTAAACACCCATTTAACACCAACGTTTTGTATACACTAACGTCATTTACACCAGACATTTTTAATACGTTTTATACACACGTTTTTAACACACATTTTATGTTTTTTCTTTTTTTATCGTTTTCTCGTTTTTTTACTTTTCTCCGTTTTTTTACAGTCTTCTCAGTTTTTTTACGTTTCGTTTCCGGTTTTCGTGTTTTTTGTCCGTTTTTCGTGTTTTCATCGTTTTTTCGCGTTATTCGTTCGGTTTTTACGTTTTCGTCCGGTTTTTATGTTTGTCAGTTTTTTTAACGTTTTGTTAGCTTTATTTTATGTTTTCGTCATTTTTTATACCTTTTGTCAGTTTTTTAAGTTTTTGTCGGTTTTTTTATTTTCTCCGCTTTTTTTATTTTTTCGTTAGATTCACGTTTCGTCAAATTTTTACGCTTTTGTCAGTTTTTTTAGTTTTCGTCTGTTTTTTACGTTTCGTCAGATATTCCACTTTCGTTTGTTTTTCAGTTTTGGTCCGTTTTTTACTTGTCGTTTTTCATGTTTTCGTCAGATTTTTCACGTTTTCGTCTATTATTTTATTACTTTTTTGTCAGTTTTTACTTTTTCGTCAGAAAGTGTGAAATCAAGGGACTAAACATAAAAAATTTGGCAAACGTAAAAAATGACGAAAACGTGAAAAAACCGACAAAATTGAAAAATCGGACGAAAAACGTAAAAAGACGGACGAAAACGCGAAAAAAATGGACGAAACCGAAAACGGGACGAAATACGCAAAAAAAAGGACAAAAACGTAAAAAACGACGATATGCGGTGAAAAACTGACGAAAACGTAAAAAAATTGGATGAAAATGTAAAAGCCGGCTGAAAACGTGAAAAACGGACGATAAACCAAAACTGCGCGAAAAACGTAATAAAAACTTGGAAAACGCAAAAAAACTGGCGAAAACGTATAAAAACGTGTGTAGAAACCGTGCATGAAAAAACGTGCTGTATGAAAAACACGTGTGTATAAAAAAGTGAATAAAATGTGTTTACAAAATGTTGTATGAAACAATCGTATTAAAAAATGCAAAAAACGGTATAAAAATGTGAATGTTCAAAAATGGTGCAAAACGTGTAAAAAAACGTACATAAATTTTAATAACAAATTATTAAATATCATTAACTTTGTTACTTTTTGTCATTGTATGTAGTCATGATAAACGATCGTTAGTCTAAAGCACTAACGGTTCAAAATGATAAACCTAACGACCGTAGGTTAACCTGCTCCAGCAGGTGAATCAAGTTCACGCTACACACAATGACGAATTTTAGCAAAGTTTTAGTGACAACATTGGGGAAAAAAAGAAAGCTACATTACAATGGAAAAAGTGCAAGTTCAATACCATTTCAGTTAATTTGCCCTAATACAAAGAAAGAACATTATAGAGATAAATAATCTCACTATATATAACTCAAATACCTCTAATCGATATCCTATAAGATTATATGAAACATCCATTCCATTTTTATCCATAACACTTCCCCATTGGATGTCCATTTGATGATTATGCCTCGTTAAAACCATTACTAGACAAAACCCAGTAGGACAAAAATCTAGAGTGAAAGAAAAAGAGTACATAAATTCATTTATACGCTCAGGATGTTGCCCATTAAAAACCTTGCGAAAACCCATGTGGGACAAAACCATGTGGTCAAGGGAAAAAAGAGTGCAACACGTACTTCTCTCCCCTCTGATGATCACAGCACTTAGCCATTGAATCAGTAAAAGCACCTTTAAAATGGTCGTTAATAGGAATCACATGAATAAAATTCTCTACATGTTTTCGCATTATCCATATTTAAGGATTAACATACGTCCCCCCATACATCTCATTCACAGCAAATTCATCACACTATCACAATTATAAATTTCCAACAAATTTCAAAGTGAATATAGAATTAACATCAATGTATGATTACTAACGCGAACTATAAATTCATACGCATTTTTAGTATTGTCATTTTAGTCATGACCACTTTTAAATCATCTCCTTCTTTTTTCCAACAACGACAAAACTAATCAAGAAGCCAAAATTTTTGAAAACCATAGATAAATGCAAGAATTAAGAGAAAACCTCTAATATTAAAAGAGCAAAAATATGAAAACTATATTTCATTACACATGAAACCAATATATATCTACTTTTGTCCTAAAGTATCTAACTGCAAATCACACACAGCAACATATATCAAGCATAATGTTTGATATAACTCTCATGTTGATACACAAACATGAATAGATGCAGAACAATAACCTAACATACCTCAGCAACGACTTAGCAATAGCATGGGGACAGTCCTTGAGCAAGTCGGCAGCCACAGAAGAATAAACGTCAGCTGCAGGCTCTCTGTTCGGTGGTGGGATGAGGTTCAGCACTTTTAGATTATCAAATTGGAAATGTTCTCTAACAAGCATGTCATGGGATCGGGAGAGAAGCTTCAAGTAAAAAAAGAGATACAACAAAAATGGGACATAAGAAATCCGTGTCTTTAACAAAAACTAAACAAGCAATAGTATGAGAACATTGATTGGTTTTATCGTAACTTGCATATGAACAATCACTACAAAAAACTAGTTAAAATCTCCACATTTTAAAGGCCACATAGCCACATTTAAAAATGTGTAAAATTATTGAGTCCACACTTTCTCAAGTGTGGTAATAATGGGTGTGACAAATTTTTCTACACTTATAAGTGTGGAGATATTGTCCAAATTTCTAGAGGAGTGATAGAAACACACAAAATGGTCCACAAAACAATTTCACAAAATGATGTGGCAGTGTTTGATTGGCACAAAAAGTTTTTATAAAGATTTTGTTTTGTACTCTTATAATAAAAAAAATATAAGAATGCTATCAGGAGAACAATTGATCAAGTCATTCACCAAAGACTTGAGGATCTTAAAAATCCTCTAGTTTTTGAAAAAAGTCATTGCTTCAATGACAAAAACTTTTAGAAGACTTTTTCGATGAGAAAAACTAACGATCTACTCAGATTGAGGAAACACCAAGTTCAGGTCTTCTTTCTATGCCCCAACTGGATAAACTCTTAGATTTCTCACTATTCGTATGAAAATGGGAAAACAGTCTTTCTCAGACTCGAATCCTATTAACCTTGCATTGGAGATGCTTTTATAAACACTTTGGAAAGGCCAAGGCCCTCTCCCACCCTAAAGAATATCCGTCTTTGTTTAAATAAAAAGAAGAATCTTTGAAAAACAAGTTACGTTTAAACAATAAAAACAAACACGTATATATGAGATCCAACATACGGCACCTTCCGTAACACAAAGATAGACTGAATGTACGCTAAGTTCTTTACACAAATTAAAACCACAAAGGCTAAGTTAAGGAATCTAGAGAGATAAATCAGCCAAATCAAAGATTTGCCCACTGCTTTGCACCACGAATCCACTTTCTTTTCGCGCAACTCATCATTCAATACAGTATTGAACGTAGTATCTTTCTTCATTCTTTCCCCGTTTGAAAATATCTCTTCTTCTGTCCAAACTCCAACCGCCAAACCTGCTGCATACGCTGCACCGAGTGCTGTTGTCTCTGTGACTATGTGCTGGTCTCACCACAGGGATCCAATAATTCCGCCTGCAGTAATTGTTGATTATTAAAAAAGTAAACAAAGGAAGTATGCATAAAACTAGAGCTCGCAATTTGAACCCATTTACGTGTTATCTCTAACAAGTGTAATATGCTCGTACAAAAATAACCATTTTGACCCAAACCCGTTTTGACCAGTTACCAAACGCACAGTCCCACCCATTTAGTTATGTCTTTTGATAACATACCTGAATCTGCATGAGCGTGTTATTAACAGTAGCCACTCCATCGACCCTAAGCAAAAATTGTCCCTTAGCATTCTTTGTTTCCCCTTTCTCACCTGCATCTTTATGCATCGAGTCCAACAGATCTTTCACTTGAAAGCACATACTTTCAAGCACAGCCCGTGCTATGTGAGACTTATTTGTAAACTGTGTGATCCCAATCAATACGCCACGAGCATCATCACACCACCATGGTGCAAACGGTCCATTATGCCGGGACAAAGTAAACACCACCGGTTGAGTCGACTTTAGTAGCTCATTCCTCAATTTCACAAGCTGAACTAATAATTCCCAATCAAAAGTGTTGATATGCACAGTGTCCAAAATAGGAAGCTCAAGAGCCTTGAATGACATTGGCCAAAGACCTTTAAGCTCAAACAACACTAGTTTTGGAGTTAGAAGCACAAGTTTTTCATAAGGAATTGGTTCATAAGAACACGATTATATGGTCAATCTAGACAACTGAGTACCAATCACTTCTAGACATTCCAAATCAGACCACAACCGACAATTCACCAATTTCAAGTTTTCCAAATTGGGAAAACTTGATAAAGGTTCATAGTTAATTATCCTAACCCCTACAAGTTTCAAACTAACCAACCCATTAAAGTTTAAACACTTATCAAAATGTAGCCATCCTTTTAAGGCCAAACAAATCAACAGATCACTTGATTTGTTACATGGAATCATATAGTGACAGCATCCGGAAGTGTCAATGCTTACATTACGGACACCATGCAATAAAGCATAGTCAAAAACCCAAGCCAATATATGATCCTAACAAGCAGCTTTAATATTCACTATCAATTTTTAGTAAACCGATGAATATATTGCATTTATCTGTGTATCTAAAACTAAACTTACCGAGATTGAGAACAGGAATCAAAGGCCAGAGATTTACCCAACGTTTTGATAAGACTATACTGTATAGTTGGCCGATTAATGTTTCACAATCTGTCGTTCACGTCTAAATTTGTAAAACCAATCATGAGTATAACAAAGAAGATGAGCCCAAAACAGCTTTTATGAATAAAAACAAAGTATTGAAATTGAGAACGATGCAACGTCCAGATACTTGATTACCCATGGTTCGTTATGGTTGGTGATTGGGCTCCTAATTTGGTTTTGACATAAGAGGGTATGCATATTGCAGATAATACGNGAATGACATTGGCCAAAGACCTTTAAGCTCAAACAACACTAGTTTTGGAGTTAGAAGCACAAGTTTTTCATAAGGAATTGGTTCATAAGAACACGATTATATGGTCAATCTAGACAACTGAGTACCAATCACTTCTAGACATTCCAAATCAGACCACAACCGACAATTCACCAATTTCAAGTTTTCCAAATTGGGAAAACTTGATAAAGGTTCATAGTTAATTATCCTAACCCCTACAAGTTTCAAACTAACCAACCCATTAAAGTTTAAACACTTATCAAAATGTAGCCATCCTTTTAAGGCCAAACAAATCAACAAATCACTTGATTTGTTACATGGAATCATATAGTGACAGCATCCGGAAGTGTCAATGCTTACATTACGGACACCATGCAATAAAGCATAGTCAAAAACCCAAGCCAATATATGATCCTAACAAGCAGCTTTAATATTCACTATCAATTTTTAGCAAACCGATGAATATATTGCATTTATCTGTGTATCTAAAACTAAACTTACCGAGATTGAGAACAGGACTCAAAGGCCATAGATTTACCCAACGTTTTGATAAGACTATACTGTATAGTTGGCCGATTAATGTTTCACAATCTGTCGTTCACGTCTAATTTGTAAAACCAATCATGAGTATAACAAAGAAGATGAGCCCACAACAGCTTTTATGAATAAAAACAAAGTATTGAAATTGAGAACGATGCAACGTCCAGATACTTGATTACCCATGGTTCGTTATGGTTGGTGATTGGGCTCCTCATTTGGTTTTGACATAAGAGGGTATGCATATTGCAGATAATACGAACATCATGGCAACCAACTCAAGGATCCGACATCTATAGCAAGTTTTATGTTCTAACAACTACAAAACTAATCAAGAAGCAAAAAATCTTTGAAAAACCATAGATAAATTAAAGGCAAGAAGAAAGAGAAGACCTCTAATATTTGTATTAAAATGGAGAAAAGTTAGTGATTTAGATATATTCCGTAGTTCAAAACATTTACATATGAAAAAGAGCAAAAATATGAAAACTATATTTCATTACACATGAAACCAATATACATCAATATATATCTACTTTTGTCTTAGGAGTTAGATATCTAACTGCAAACCATTCACAGGGCATATATAAAGCATGCTTGCCTCCTTGATCACCTTTTATCACCTGCATAGATTAAAAAACATAAGGCCATAAGGGGACATAACTCTCATGTTGATGCACAAACATGAATAAATGCAGAACAACCTAACATACCTCAGCAACGACTTAACAATAACTTGGGGACAGTCCTTGAGCAAGTCAGCAGCCACAGAAGAATAATCGTAAGCTGCAGGCGGTTTGTTCGGTGGCGGAACGAGGTTCAGCACTTTCAGATTATCAAATTTGAAATTTTCTTTAACAAGCATGTCATGGGATTGGGAGAGAAGCTTCAAGTAAAAAAGAGATTAAAAAAATGGGACATTAGAAATCCGTGTCTTTAAGAAAAACTCAAAAAGCAATAGTATGAGTCTATGAGAACATTGATCTGTTTTATCGTAACTTTCATATGAACAATATAAAGATATAGAAGTAGCTTCGAGCCAAACTAACATAAACTGACCTTAAGATTCAAAATAAGAATTTATACAAACAAATAAAAAAACACGAACTTTGCAATGACATATTAAAGTGGATGCATAGCAGTACCTCAAGAGTCGATGGGGAAAGATGAATGTTAATAGCATGTCTTAGGCCCCGAAGCACAGTGATGAGACTGAGCTTCTGCTGGTGGATACAAGAATTGGTAACCAAATCCCAAGCGAAAGTATCAATATGTGCAGTGTCCAGAACAGGAAGCTCAAAAGCCTTGATTGACAATGGCAAAGGACCTTGAAGATCAAACAACACTACTTTTGGAGTCAAAAGCACCAGTTTCCTATAAGGTGATATTGTCAATCTAGACAACTGAGTACCAATCACTTTGAGACCATCCAAATTAGACCACAACGGACAATTCACCAAAACCAACTCTTCCAAATTGGGAAAACTTGAAAAAGGTTCATAGCTACTTATCCTAACCCGTTTAAGTCTCAAACTAATCAACCTATTAAAATTTAAGCACTTCTTAAAATTTAAACACTTATCAAAATTTAGCCTTCCTTTTAAGGTCAAACTAATCAACAAATCACTCGATCCGTTACATGGACTCGTATTGTGCCAACATAAAGTGTCAATGCTTACATTACGGACACCATGCAAAAAAGCATATTTAAAAACCCTATCAGCCACAGTATTATAACAACCAGCTTTAAGATTCACACTATCAACCTTTAGTAAACCATCACGACCAGCTAAAACCTTGTCGATAAATATATGGAATTGATAAGAGTATCTAAAACTAAGCTGATCGAGATTGAGAACAGGAATTAAAGTCCAGAGATTTAACCAACTTTTCGATAAGACTGAACATTGAACCGCTAATTTAGTGTCAATATAAGAGAGTATGGATATTAAGAGAGCATCTGGTAATAAACTTAGCCTGTCTTCTGCTTGATCTTGATAGCCATAGTTATAGTAACTTACGCTTGCTCTATCTTTTCGCTTTCGCTTCATGTTGCTTTGGGGTATGCAAGAATAAAGTTAGGGATAGTTTATATAGTTTTGCTTTATGTAGAAAAACGTAATTATATGTAGTATAAACACTCTTTGGGCCCAGCAGAAATAAAGTTTTAAAAGTGGATTGAGATATGTAAATCATACTCGATCCATAATTCAGAAATAAGCTGATTTAGAGCCCAAAATTGGCGGGCCTAAAAGGGGTGGCCGGTTCAGGAGCTCGATTCAGATTTGCTTTTGTTTAATAAGCTATGTCTTTATTATAAATACATATGCATGTAAGAGTAGAGATCCAGTGAGAAGAAAACTTAAAATGAGAAGGATGAGAAATAGCTATAACCACACATTTGAGATGCATCAAGTTGAATTAGATGCATCTCTATTCATTTAGATGCATCCCAATTAGTTTCGATAGTGATTTATAAGTGAAAACAATGCAAAGTAGTACTAGCAACAAATTTGACCCGCAGTGGACGAAAAATACATAAAATTCGCCTAACTTGATGAAATGCATCTAATATACGTATATGCATCTAATTTTTTGCTAGAAAATATATTAGGGTGCATCTAAAAGATTAGAGATGCATCTAATTCAAGTCAATGCATCTCTAATGTGTGGCTATAGTTATTTCTCATTCTTCTCATTTTAAGTATTCTTCTCATTTGATCCTAAGTCATGCATGTAATCCTACAAAATACATTCAATCAATAGAACTTGATCTTTTACTGTTTTACAATATATTCAAGTATGATATTTACGATGACCTTTTCTTTCATTAAAATTGAAAACTAAATAAAATAAACTGTTAGCGATCGAAAAGGTCTGGTGTTTGCCTTAGCTAGCAAAGCTAAATCTCAAGCTTTGCATGGTTAGACCAATTAGCTATAGTTTATTTTTAATCTTTACTCTGTCAGGCACGCTTAATGATTTGGGTTACTTCTTTTCGCTAATTAAAAGGTTGTCTTTTGGGCCCTATGTACAAAGAGAAGGAACTAGGATTTAGGAAGTGGTTGTTATAAAGTACGTTACTAATACTAGAAATAGCAAAATTGGTACTACGAATTAAACTAAGTTTACATTTGATTTCAATATGTTCTTGTGTTTTTGCAATTATTTGCTTGTATAATGTCTTTTGACAAAAGACTACGTTCATTGTGATGTTCCAGATAATGAGAATCAAAATCGACATGATAGAGCAATATTACATAGTCATTTTTTACTTGTGGTTACATAACTATATTTGTAAGACATCGAAAAACCATATATAGTTAACATTGAATATAGTATCTTTCGTAGTGCAGTGATCTGCTTAAAGTTATATTTCAAGCACATGATGTATAGTTGACCGATTAACGTTTCACAATCTGTCGTTCACGTCTAAATTTGTAAAACCAAACATGAGTATAACAAAGAAGATGAGCCCAAAACAGCTTTTATGGATAAAAGCAAAGTATTGGAATTGAGACCGATACAACGTCCAGATACTTGATTACCCATGGTTCGTTAAGATTGGTGATTGGGCTCGTAATTTGGTTTTGACACAAGGGGGTATGCATATTGCAGAAAATACGAACATCATGGCATCCAACTCAAGGATCCGACATCTGTAGCAAGTTTATGTTCCAACAACGACAAAACTGATCAAGAAGCCAAAATTTTTGAAAACCATAGATAAATGCAAGAATTAAGAGAAAACCTCTAATATTAAAAGAGCAAAAATATGAAAACTATATTTCATTACACATGAAACCAATATATATCTACTTTTGTCCTAAAGTATCTAACTGCAAACCACACACAGCAACATATATCAAGCATAATGTTTGCATCCTTGATCCCCTTTTATCACCTGCATAGACTAGAAAACATAAGTGGACATAACTCTCATGTTGATACACAAACATGAATAGATGCAGAACAACCTAACATACCTCAGCAACGACTTAGCAATAGCATGGGGACAGTCCTTGAGCAAGTCAGCAGCCACAGAAGAATAATCGTAAGCTGCAGGCGGTTTGTTCGGTGGCGGAACGAGGTTCAGCACTTTCAGATTATAAAATTTGAAATTTTCTTTAACAAGCATGTCATGGGATTGGGAGAGAAGCTTCAAGTAAAAAAGAGATTAAAAAAATGGGACATTAGAAATCCGTGTG
>LBNU01026445.1:1092-21311 GCA_014162995.1 Artemisia annua | reverse complement strand
TACGGGCATACACCCTTTTCTCATGCTCAAATTGCTTGCCCTGCCATACATGATTGGTTCTCGAAGGACAAAACCAAATCACACAAATAGCTGACTGGTAATTCAGATTTTAGAATAAACATGATTGTCTTATGCAAATCGACTTGAACATGTTCAAACTAACATATTAACACATTTATCAAAAACATCAGGAATCAAAATCTCATAAGCATTTCATCATACGTCTAATCTTGAAAGTACAATAGTAAATCCAATTCAATCATTTTAATCCAGTGGGTGATATCTATCTATTGTATGATAACCTATATTTTTATTTGACATAATGAGCCGAGAATAAATTTTCCAAATGGAAATGCAGGAATGGAGGAAACCTTATAAGAAATTCACATCTTGTAGAGTCATCTGATTCACAAGAAGTACCACAAAATCAATTTGGATCATCTTTATTAACATTTTGATATCACTACAATTCCTATTGTGCTTCACCCCCCCCCCCCCTTTGATCCTTAATATTTTTTGGTACCCGATGGCAGCAAATTTCCCGCTTGAGTTCATGTCACGGACTATCTGCTACGGATGATTAGTAACTTGCAAACCAAAGTTAAGTGACCCTTTCAGGTTTTCATGGTCAGTTGCTATTCTTCTAAAATACACAATAAAACAATACTTTGGTTGCCTTATTGTAAAGAGTCTCATGGATCATTGCCAAATTAAAAGACTAATGATCCATAATTGTTGTTGAAGGTGAGATTACCAGGTTTTGAGAACAAAGGACATAACATTTTTTTTATGTCCGCGATAGTTCTGCGCAAATGCAATATTTGTCATTAGGGTTTTGAGCCATGGATTGTTTTTGTCCAACAACGGTCACCAACAGGCCTCCACATAATTCTGCAAAAAAATGAACATAAAATCATGAGGGTTTTTGAAAAAAGGGACACACTCCCACCTCTAATTACATGACTGCTCCAAAATAAAAAAAAGTTAAATGGATTGTATGGAAGCTCACCCATGAATATGAATAATAGAAAACATAGTATGGCCGGCTGTTCAGTAAGTTTACTTACCTTACCTTACATATGCTCACATTGGTTTGAATAAGAATTTAAGCATACGTACAGATCTCAATGCTGTAAAAAACAAAAACCACAATCAAATGGACAAATAAAAGTTCAACCCTTATGCCACCCTGGTATTCTCAAACCTGCCACAACAAAAATAAGATTCACCATGAGAGAATTGAGGAAAAGGAAGGCTGAGGAAAGGGATGATTAGGGGTTTTGGAGGATAAGTATATTAGAATAATCGAGGATTCTTTTAATGAAATAAGGTTTTAAGAAAAAAAAAAAAAAAAAAAAAAAAAAAACCCGGTGTTTATTTATGTTGAACATTTATTTATTGCTCTGTAGGATATAACTCAAAAATAGATTGCTCTAGTGGTAAAGGTAGTTAGTTATGTAAAATTACAACAACATATAGGGGAGGTCATGAGTCGATCTATCACATGTTTTTTAGGTAAAAAATTAATATGCACGAAATTTACAGATTAGATGTTATGACATGGCACACACAATGATGACATGGCGCTCAAAAGTGATGAGTCCATCATGGACCATGATGACGTAGCTTTAATTTGGGTCACGGCTCCTGTTTATATATATATTATATATATATATATATATAAGTATATATTATATAATATATATATATTAATTATATATATATATATATACATATATATTATATATATATATTTTATATTATTAAAACTTTGGATACGGTGTAAAAAGTATTACCGTTAGGGGCTAAAAGAGTAATTTATTGAAATTTAAAGGATTTTTCGAAATATATATTTATTTAATTATTAATGTTTTGTATATATATTTATTTAAGTTAACGATATATAGGTAGTATATATTATATATATATTATATACTATATATATATAGGTATATATATTATAATATTATATAATATTATATATATATATTATATATTATTATATTATATATATATACTTAACAATTAACACATTCTTCTAAATGTTAAATTATTTTCGACACCTATAACCTTCGGGATTATCACGTCACTCTATAACACCTTTGACGTATATCGTCACACTTCGTTGTTCTATAAATATATATATATATTATATATATAATATATAATAATATATATATAATATATATATTATATATATAATAATATATATATATATAATATAATATATAATATACTATAACGATTAACCAAAGGGCTTAAACCTCGATGTTGTTTATTCAATCACAAACCGTTTTATCTACAACGGACCCGTATTTACTATCGATTCATCGACGAACGATCACATACTTACAGCGGTTAGTATTTATATATAACTTTGTTTTTGAACTTTAGGTATTTAAACCAAAACAACGTTGTTTCCTATTAACCGGATAATCGCGATTAAATCAGACTTAGATATCAACACTAAGACTTGCCATATATTAAGTTTAGGCTAGGTTGTGTGTTGACCTGCCTTCCCGACTCTATTGCGTGGTTGAATAGTTACAATGCCTACTACCCACTTACTCGTACAAACCAAGGTGAGTTCGTAGCCACTCTAACTTTTTAAAAGCCTGTGTTCTTGTGGGAGAGTAATTACATGTGGCGTACCAAGAACATGAACAATAAGCGCGTTTTTAGTATGGCTAGGGTCGCTGCTGGTGAGTTATTATTTGCTTATATTATGTTACAGCGTTTGTAATGCCATAGGGAAGTCGCTCTCGGTTATCGTTTATATACGCGTTCGGGAATCAACTTTGTCGGATTGGGCGTGAACGGTTTTAAGGTAGTCATGTTGTCAATGAAATCCGTCTATTTGGGGACTGGACAATTCCCCGTTGTCTGCTAGGATGGCAACTCAAACGCACTTTATTTAACCACTTATAGGTACTGGCAAATACCCCGTTGATCCCGAGTCGCGGCCGAATGATTGAGCTTGCTTTTATCATTCTTTTTCCGCTCTGAGCTGTGCCTGTCCCACAATCGTTCTGGCATTCGTCTGCTCATGATGCTTGTAATGCAAATATAACAAACTTGAGGCGTTCTTTTTCTCAACTTGTTTAATTGTAATTCGGATATAATATGTAATACACCGAATATTCTTGTGTTTCATATCATCTAAACCTATATAACTATTATTGTTCATATCACTCAACTTTTGTTGACTTTTAGCATGTTTATCTCAGGAACCTAAGCTGACTCCAAGCCGGCAACGAAGTGTATGTGGCATGCAATAAGTAAGAATCCGGCTTGGCTTCTCAATCGGGTCGTATAAATAACCTGTTTTTTCATTCGCTTTTAAACCTATATACATGGCTCTGGCTATGAATTATATATTAACAACTTCATACTGATGAACCCCGTGGTGGATTTCGAATACCTTGATTTACTGTGATCAATGAATTAAACGTTAACTTTAAAACGTCTCTGGAGTTGTATTTCTATGATTCCACTGACTAAAGACTCCCACTGACGCTTGAGTTTTACACTAACCATAAAGTCCATCCGCTGTCTTCAGATTGCTTGTCATTGTTTGTACTATGCGTGGGGGTAGTTACATTAAATTTTAGTGGGTGCCTTCTGAAAAAAACCTTTATAATTCCGAGGTGTCGTATGATCGGTCTATAATCGACGATTCTTCTCTGATGTTTTTTACTATCTATAAATAGTAGACATTTTACACCCTTATATTATGGTGGTAGGATTGTTCCACACAAAACTGGTTTTGTCTCCGTTAGTTCTACCCACTCCATCCATTTCTCTTGATTCATGTTATGTTAGTCTCCTTTATGTCATGTAAGATTGTGATCCAATCATCCCGTCATAGCGAATCACTTCCTTTCATTCAGTTTTATTAGCTCGCAAGAGAGTAATGTACCACCCACGGCCCGACCATTGATCATGAAGATGCAAAACCTATTGTAGGTTAGTTTAGTGCATTCGTATAACGAGCTTTGTTTTGACGCCACTTGTTGATCTAATTCTATTTTTTACATGCAGAGTTTGTGGTTATATCAGTATGTCTGGTTAGGGTTGTGCTAGGGTTTCATTGTGTCTTTGTAGAGGATCAGGGAGGAGGACTTCGTGACCGAACCACTTATAAATCATTCGTGTGAGGGGAGAATGAATGTGAAAGGATAGGTAGGTATAAAGATATCAGGAAGAAAGATCAAGGTAAGGAATGGAGTGAGGAAAATCAAGGTCCCGTGGCATGCTGGAGGTGCGATTGTTTGTTGTATTTAAATGAAACTTATGAAATCGGTGAATTAAGAGTTATAAGTTCATACTAAGGGAGAATAGGCTCGTGAACATCAGTAAAAACGAGGTGATAAAACGAAACATGAATTAAGAAGGTTCAGTTCCAAGGTCGGTGTGATGGTTAACTGTATTAAGGAGTCCGTTATCTGTATGATTGTGCTATCATATTGTCTAGTATTTACTTTTACGGTACTCTATTTTTGGTGGTCGGATTAAGGAATGTCACATCCCCTTCAACAAGCATACTACGGGACCGACTTTCCACCTGAGATGGTGGTGAGCTTTGAGCTAAGCGTGAATAATCCGATAAAAAAATAGAGGTATGACTCCAACACTTTTTAGAAAAATACCGCAAAGTTTTTCTTATGCTAGGTATCCTGTTTTTTTTATCACTAATAATATCAGAGTATTACACTTCACCCTTCGGTTAGTGTCTTGGTGTAAAACCCTGACTGGTCTCTATTGAAAAAATTAGACCAATTAGTGAGAGCTCGATTTTGCCCCCGTAGGCGAAAATCGTGCAAATAATCGATTTGTGTCAAAGTTACTACAGTCAAAGATTAAATTGATTTTGGTCATAATGGAATATATTTGGTGGAACTTATTTGTTAAGAAAACCAATGATAAAAACCTTATACGGTGTTATATTTATGAACACAAAACTTAAATAACAATACGGGTTGTTGGGTCTGAGTGGGGTTATCTTTAATAATTTATACTTTTAGTGTGTATGAATTTTTAAATATAAATTATTTATGGAGTGATAAAGTGTAGTAAAAGTGTAACATAGTGTTGTTAACATGTTTTTAAGTTAGTACTTTAGAAAAACACCAAATAACTCCTATATTTTCATACCCCTTTATGATATAATTATTAACTTTGTTTACAATTTAAATGATGTATTAATTTAGTTTGTTTAGATCTTTCCTCCATTAAAATTACAAAATTTTGATAAAATATTTGCGAATTGTTTTTTATGTTACTTTTTAGACTTTCATCCATTTGGGAATTATTTTGTTTTAAAATAATGACTCGATGTTTATATCTATTTTAAAAGTTTAATTTAGGCGGTAACGAGTTTGAATATTAAATACGGCTATTACATTATTAGTTAGCAGGAATATAATATCAAATGGTAGCCATGAGGTTACTGTGATATGGAAAAGTAAATATTATCGGCGAATATACCGTTAACAACGACTCATGAAACTGTTATTTAAAATTTTATTATATCGAATATCATAAACATTTTAGAAACTTTTATGGAGCATATTTTTAATTTCATTAACGATTATTATGTGGTCTACTAAACAGCACATTTTTTACTATACATTTGATATCAATAGTTTAAAGTTAAACAATTAAATCAACATCACATCAACACTTCTGTTCATTAAAAAACGTATACAAGTTAATTAATTAAAAAAAAAAAAAAAAAAAAAAAAAAAAAAGTTCGATAGTCATTGTTTAATTAGAAGTGTGGTTTTCTTAAATAAAAAAAAAAAAAAATAATCACGCACCCTACAGATCCTTATTATGATGAACAATCACCTGCCTAATAAAAAGAAAAAGAAAAACTATCGTAGATGTAACCTAACTTTATTTATTCAACGTGATGTTTCATAAAAAAAAAAAGAAAAAAAACGGTAATAATTGGCCGTTGTACAGGAATTAAAGTATGTACATGAGAATTATTAAGCAAGAATATATAGTTTTTAATCAGGTTATTACGTTACTATACTGCGAAAAGCATATTTTACTAACATCTCATGCAAGTCAAGTATAATCATGTGATTTTGCTTGAATAATAAAATATAGTTTTTAATCCAAAAGCATTCTCCTAAAATAATAGGTAGATTATAACATATATACTTATGATTTTTAATTTTTAGTCCACCAAGTAAAACTAATTGAAACATGTTAAGTGATTCATTTCTTAATCGATAATAATACATAATTAAAACGAAATTTTAAAAACCCTGTGCGTGCACAGGTATTATAACTAGTAAACTTTGTGATTTTTAAAAAATTAGCAAGGTATGATATTGCTAATCAAATCTTGCGAGGTGTTTGGTGAATAATGTTTGTTATTTTCCCTAATAACTATGCATAACAAAATACTTAAAAGGAAATAACAAAAAATAATGAAAAAATCCATCCGTTAATAAGAATATTATTCTAACTCGTTCATTCCAAATCTGTCACACTCACACTCACACCAACCACACGTGACACGTTTTATTTTTATAGTAAAAAATACAGTGCGTAGTAAACTAAACCATTTGGCAACACAGATTTTACATCACACAAACAGTCACTCATGGCAAGTAGCACCGGTGGTGACGTGGCAGTAGCAGGACCGGTAAGCGAGCAGCAGCAGCAAGAGCTTCGAAAAGGGATAGCAGAGTTCTACGATGAGTCATCATTGATGTGGGAGAATATATGGGGAGAACACATGCATCATGGGTATTATGATACTGATGCTGTTGATGTTCAGTTGTCTGATCATCGTTCTGCTCAGATCCGTATGGTTGAACAAGCTCTTGCTTTTGCTAATCTTCAGGGTACTCTTTTCTTACTTAATTACTACCCGTATTGTTTTCAGTCAATATTTAATTGTTGCAATGAACTTTTATATTTGTGTTTTATGATTACCAGTTACGGATAGCGGTAAATTGCTTCACAGAAATGCACTACATCCATGACACTTATCTGGTATCTCAAGTCTGAGGATAACTAAATTCATGATTTACTTACTGACAAGATCCATAAAGTAAAATCACGTAGTTGGGATAAGTCCTATATTCAATTCATTGAATATCATGTGAAATTGGTATGACAACGCATCAATATACTTTCAAGTATATTCTAACCAATACTCAGATTTGTCTTAGTTTAATGATATCCCATATCATTAATTGACAATGGACAATTTAGAACAACATAAGTTATTCACGGATTTAAACATGCAAATATAGGACACAATTTATTATTAATGAAAACAAACGTACTAAGTACTTTGATTCATTATAATTAATAAATTGCTTAATATCCTTTATCCAAATACTAAATAGATCAATGCATGATAATTCTAGTTAATGAATTTTTGTCTCAAGTAATAGCTTGTTAACAATTATGCCTCAAGTAATGACAATCATACTTGTTGACATGATTATTTCAACTAACTTTGATCTATCGGAATTTTGAGAATACTTATTTCAAGAATTCAATTTCGTGAAATTCTTGTATGTGTATATCCAACTATCTTGATATAGACACATAATATTTCATAAATGGTGTGACATCCTTAATCACCAACTTATAACAATCAAACTTTCAAACACTTTAAAGTTTAAAGTATTCTAATTCTTTAATGTATAATGCAACTATGCTCTTAGTTGAGCACAATTAGTTCACATGGCCATTAACACGGATAAAATCCTACCATGACTAGTATTGAGTGTTATCTAAATTAAACTAGCATCATTGTATAAAAAATACAATATGCTCTTTAAAATCCCGTAAACTTAATATCCATTGTGTAATGTTTGATGCCTTCCAATCTTTCAAGATTTATTGTCGGCTATAACAATTACGCAACAATTTGCCATATTGTTTATACTTAGAATTAGGAGCAATTCCAGGTTGAGGATCATTATTCTAAGTCCAAACATATTCCATTAGAATATACATTACACAAGTTATATAATAACTTTGATTGGATATCAAATATTGTCGAATCATTGAGCATGATACAACAATAAAATGATATACACGAAAATCCTTCAGTCATACTTAGATTTTATTCATGCTATATCTTTACAAATATATATATCAATTTAGTCTTTCAAAATGATATATCATATTCTATTAGATTTATTTACCGCACAAGTTTATTAAACAATAAACTCTTGTTCCAAGGTTGTATGTTTTATTTTCTAAATCATCTAAGTAAATTTTCATTCCAATAAGACTTAACATTTTACTTATATGGGATGTTACTTCTTATATGTTATACAACATATATGATTTAGTAAATCAAACATAATACTCCCACTAGCTTTCAGGAATACTTAGAAATTACCTTATTCCAATTATAAATCAAAACATTGATTTAACAATTAATCATAAGAGTAATCTCCTAGATGCATGCATTATCCATTCATGGATTATTGCGCTTTGTATACTTCCAAAGATTTATTTGAATTCATAAACTCCCTTTGATTACTTATCGTCCTCGCTCAAGTAATCATTCAAGAAAGAGTTTTGATATTCATTGTCAAATTTCATATTCATATAAATATGACAATTACCATCTTTGTATTTTTAATGTGCTTAGGAAAGAGTATTCAATCATAGTTAATTGCTTAAATATGATTAATAATCTTGTCATAAGACATACATTAAAAATATGTATACAATTTTGTCCATATGAGTTTTAACAAAGATTTAAACCACTAGGGTTACATTATCTTTGAATAAACTCATCATCATTCTCTAACTATTAAGAATTAAGATACACCAAATTTTCAAAATTTGATTATCTTCATGAACAGCATCTATAACATTCATAGTATGAGTAATTTACCCAATTCATTATTTGGTAATACTATATCATATAAACCTTAGCATATTAATCAAATATCTAAGATATCCAAGTGGATCTATGAATGATAATTCCATCATCTTGAAGTTTATCATTTACATGTTAAGCCTCATCATGATATTTACTAGTGTGTTATTAGAAGATTATGTATCTTGTAATAAACTCCCACTTGCTATTAGTAATATATAGACTATCTATAATACTTAGCAATTAAAGCGACAATCCAATTTTCTCTTTTTAGGATATTACAAATACACATTAACAGTTCCTGACATGTTTTGTTAATAACCTTCACATAAGTAGCTTAACAAATTCAGAACTTCAATTTTTTTAAGACTTAATGTGATTCATCACATTTCATAATTCAACAACGTCTTATTAATCTTCTAGGAGTCTAATTGAGTATATTCAATCCGTACTCAATTTCTAACCTTGATAACTTTTGGAAGAAAGAAGTTATAGTTATCTTTAATCAAACAATACCAATAGAGTTTGATTCTCCTAACTGAACACACCATAAACTTGTGGTATTTCATTAGGACTCATATTGCCAGACAATCTATCAATATGAAAGATAAACTTATATCTTTTAGCTTGTCTATTTACCAACTACATCAACTTAATGGTGAAATAGAATTTCCAAGCCTCTTGCATGCTTTATAACTTAAGTACTTATTAATCAAGTTACTTCATGTTCATGTCTCAACAAGAAGACATAAACCGTTATAATCCCATTACACGTTATTTAATCATTGATCAATTCAATGACTTCTTGTATATGTCTTAATTAAAAAACATAACAAGCTAACGTCTTACTTTACATTATACTAAGCCTTGCATAAAGACTTCATGTTTATAACTATACAATAAAATATAAACATGTATAACTAAAGTAATCATGAACACCATCATTTGGTTTCAATAATATTTTCAAGTTAACTCACTACTTCATTTATTTATCATTCTAAGAATACATAAATATTATATTTGAAGTTGTCTTAATGTCACATGTTCTAATAGAAGTCTAATTTAGAAACAGTAAATTATCCATGTATGTCTCACGCATACATGGAAATTCACCTTGTTGTTGGAATTTAGTCTGCGTCTCACGTTTACTAAATTTCAACACCAAGTGTTTTCTTAGATTAGATGTGTATTAGAATGTGAGTCTCTTACTTTGCAGTTAAGAGAATCCTTTAAATCATATTCTTATGTGTTGTACCTTGCACACAATAAAGATTTCTCCCACTTGTGCATGGAACAACACCATGTACCATATAAACAATACGCATGCATTTGTTAATATGAACAATATGATTTGTGTCATTAGCATAACTAGTAGATATAGAGTTACTCAATCAATCAAGGAAACGCACATGACTATCCTTGAAAATATTAGTGTCTATATTTTGGAAAGTAATTATCTTGAGATATACACAAGATAATCTGAGTTACAATCAAGACAATAAGTCTTGTAACTCCCACTGAATTAGAGAACATTACAATAATCCCTTATTCAGTAATAGGCACACAATATTCCCACTGAATTTGACAACATTATAAATGTTTCATTATCAGTGAAAGGAAATAGTGTGCTATTTACTTTCCTATATCTTTTGAGAAAACCCATTCGCAACAATTATATAGGTTCTAAAAGAATGTATTCTACTATGTAAATGTGATTCATCACATTTCAAACTATTAACTTGAAAAAAAAACTGAGCATGCAATTTCTTCCTGAATAGATCTACCATTCCAACAATTGTATGTAGTATCTTTAAATGGTTAAAGCAAAACAACTAGATAAAATTGCTAGTTTGTCTTTTACCATTCTTGCGGTAATATGTCTAGTTTCTATTTTAATAACTCATAAAGTGCAAATCAACTTACTATTAAAGATTGCTATGAGTTATGTATTTAGAACATAGACAATTCTAATTATCCTATTATACCTTTCTCATACATGAAAAGGAATAGGATTAAGTCTCACACTTCTCTTTATGGAAGGAAGACTATGTTTATTCTTTTCGTAAAATTGAACCTAACCAAAAAACCCATACGGGTGTAGATCAATTTACTTGTGAAAAGAATAACTCATGTTTACGGTTCAATGTTGCATTAATACATTTAAAAGAATTTACAAAATTCAATTTTAGTATTTTCGATAATACATGTTTTCAAGAAAATATAATACCCATGGAAATAATCATATAACCAAATAATTTTCTTGAAAACCTAGGATCCAACTTTTCATAAGTTTCATTACATCAGTTGATCTGCTAGTAATGAAAGTACAAAAGATGGTAATCTGTCGAACAATAATTGGCAAACAATTTTCCAATTCCTAGATCATTATTGGATTTACATCAAATTGATTCATCAATTTGCAATGTAAGCATGTTTCATCCCATCTCATGCCATAAGTTCTAGGTCTCACGCATCAACTTACTTAAGTCGTCTAACTTAGAAACTGCAAATTCTCCATGTGTGGTCCTACGCACACTCGGAAATTTGCCTTGTCATTAATCTTTGGCCTAGGTCTCACGCATACCAAAGAATTAATTCCAAGTGTTCCTTATAGTTAGATGACATGTAACTTAAATCTTATAGGGTATTAAATTTTGATGTGACAATCAAAACATGTATAAAGATGCTTGCACTCATCTTTATGACATAAGTTTTCAAAACAATTTTTAATTACCAATTAGCAAGATAAAATTAAAATCTTTTGTTTGAGGTATTGGGTTCACCAATTAAAGAAGAACCTACAATTATCATCCACCAAGTGGAATTGAGGTAAATCACCCTTAAGATGATATTGTACATATAATGGAGATGTAGGTAAGATGTCTTTAACGAACTCATAAGTGTATGGAAACCAAAGGTAGACTCTAGGCTCTTTCCAAACCTTGTTTCCATCACTATGAATTTGTCTAAAGAGAACTTACTTTCAAAACCATATGTACAAAACATCAATCAAGCAAAAGTTTATAACTTTTATCTTAAAACATATTAAAAACTTTTACAATATAAATCTCGTCGCGAGGATGCATTTAACGCATTACGGCATGTAAGGCCAACCCCTAAGTATGACACATTAGATTTCGTAGTGTAAAGTTCTTAATAATAATTATGTTTCACCATTATTAGTCCAATTTAATTTTCTTTTTATAAAATTACCCTTTTTATTGCTTACAAACTGTCAAACACACAACAATAAAACAAGTAATTTAAAAGAAAACAAATACACAACTAAGAAACATAACAATTAAAAGGTGAAACAATTAGCCACATGCAAACTTAATTAGATAAACCCTAATTAAATCAATTCTAGATTTTCATAATGTGTATAATTAACTAAAGCTTTCACTTTGCACAAGTGAGCCACATCCATCGAATAATCGATTGCGTAAGCTAGAGTTAATTAATACACCACATAGCACGTAAATTGATTTTATTACACTTGGGGTCTTCCCCAATTTTAGATATATCTAATAATTACATGTGTAAAACAAGTTACTAACAATTAAGACAAATAACCAATCCATGACTAACATGCATGTTTCGTCATGGATTCATGCATAACAATTACCACATAGTTCACATAAACACGTTGCAAACCTAGGGCTTCTAATCCAATTGATTAAAAAATTAAACCACAAACCCTAATTAGGGTTCATGGAAATCGTACCCTCCCCCCCAATTTAGGGTTAGGGTTTCGAAATTTTTTCAAACCCTAGATCTAAAGCACTAACATGTTTATCTAAAACAATTAAAGATACATTTTTTATGGTTTTAGTAAGCAATTACATGTTATACATGGCTCGTGATGCCACTGTTAGAATTTAATACCATGACAATCATATAAGTATTCTAATATCAAGTAGTCACACATGCGGAAGCGTAGGATCAAGTATAACATATAAAGGTTAACTAAAACATTAAAGAAAACGTACCGTATGCAATTCTTGATTCTTGAACAATTGAAGAACCCTAATTGGGGTTTATATTAGATCAATGAATAACCCCTTACCGTTTTGTTATTCGATCTCTTGATAACAACTATAATGAGTTGTTACCTCGTTCTTGTACACACAAACTCAATTGAATAAAAGTGATTGCAAGATCAAAAGAAAACACTTGATTTTGATTAAACAAAATCGATCCATAACCCTAAAAGGGTGTTTGGTCGATCGGTTTCAAGAAGGAGAAAAGAAAAGAAAAACAAAGCTTAGGGTTTGGTGCACAAGAGATGTGAATGAAAGACCCTAGCCTTTGTATATATACTAGATGAAAAACTTGGAGGACAAGTTTGTGTGGGTTGGGTTTCCCCACCCCTTCATGACCGGCCATAAGGAGTTCCAAGGGGATTCCGGATCCTTCTTGGCTCCTATTTTCATCCTAGTCCCTTTTCTTTTCATTTAACGATAGTTAGTCCGTACACTTAGGTAACTAACGACCGTTAAGTCCGTCAAGTGTTTAAATAATTACATATATACATAACATTTAATATATATAATTATTATACTTTTATTCTCGTTTGTATTGTGTGCAATCCCGAGGTCTCGGGTTCGACACTAGACATTTATCGTATTAATATATATCCATAATTCCAACAGATTCTACGTGGGTTGGTGTACAAGATAACTATTTAGTTTTCGGATAAAGTATCTTCGTTGTCATCTTATCCTTTTATATGTGCCGAATTAAATTTTTTTGTTATTCTATGTATCCAACTTGCATTTTGCGTCACTTGTGTGTATTTTGTGACTTTTTTGCCCCTCTGGGTAATAGAAGTGTTAATAAATTGAAGGGCAAAAAAGTCACAAAATACACACAAGTGACGCAAAATGCAAGTTGGGTACATATAATAGCAAAAAGATTAATTCGGTACAGTATAAAAGGATGCGGTGACCATAGTTGTCAATAGCGACGATAGCTGTCGCTATCGCGCGCTACATAGCGAAGCGGTCATCAGCCGCTATTATCATTTAGCGACCAAATAGCGAAACGGTGGTTCAGGCAGAGGTGCAGTGGCGGCGCGTGGCGGCGCGTCACGGTGGTTCAGGTGACGAGGTTTTCAGGGTTTGTTCGGAATTTAATGGTGATTACAGTGGTGTCGGAGGTGAGACCCCACTCGCCGGAAAAATGGCTAGATCTAGCTTTTTTACGGCGAACTGTGGAGGTGTTTGAGCGGCTGGTATAAGTGGTGAGTAACCTAGAAGAGAGACTGGGTAATATAAAGAGAAAAGATACACTCAACCCCTTTAACTTCTTTAACTTGAACAAAGACAGCAATACACTTAAACTCTTCTTTAGCAGAATTTGGATTGTCCATGATTGGCCCCTGTAATATTAAAAATAAATTAAAAAACCTTAATTTAACTAAGTTAAAGCATTAATTTATATTTAAAGCCCAATATTTTTTATACTTGCTTAGTTATTTATACTAAAATGTATCAATATACATATAATTTTAAAATTTATACTTGCTACTATTTTATCGCTAAACACAAATAGCGGTCGCTATTTATCGCTATTCGCTACGTAGCATATAGGTGACTCGTCGCTATTTATCGCTATTCGCTATTGACAACTATGATGGTGACAAGTAAGATACATTTATAGGCCATTATCCTTTTAGTTTTTTTTCTTAAATGCACCCGTTCAATTTGTTTGTGCACCGGTTTCGTCTATGTGTGTGGGGTGAAGGTTATAATTGAATGAGAAATGATATTTATTCCTACTTGATATTCCTACATATCCTCCTACTTGACATGTGGAATTGACGGTTTAGACGAAGAGAGATAATGAGTGGAAAACAAATGTAACATTTTTGTATGGGAAGTAGGATGAGTAGGAATAAAATGTAGTAGGATATAGCAATGCTCTGCTCATTTATAGCCTGGTTTGTACTGAATGAGGTAATTTAGATCAATTTTACTCAGATATTGTGGTTAGTGTGATGCGTTTTACTGTTTCATATGTGTTGTTAGATTGTTATGAGGTTCGTTATTGTAGATTAGGGTTTTAAATTTAGTAGATTTATATGTAGTTCTGATAGTAAATTGTAGTAGGTCAATCAGACTGAGGATTCACATCGACTCATTTGTCAACTTTGCCTTTTGCTTTGTATGAATTTCATTGCAGATGATCCAGAAAAGAAACCGAAAAGTATAGTTGATGTTGGTTGTGGAATAGGTGGTAGCTCAAGGTATCTAGCTAAAAAGTATGGAGCTGAATGTTGTGGAATTACTCTCAGCCCTGTACAAGCTGAGAGGGCTCAGGCACTAGCTGATGCTCAAGGATTGGGTGATAAGGTACCAAGCTTAATCGTAAATCTTAGAAATTTGGGGGTAAATGTTTAATTTGTTTTCTGAAGCAATTACCATATCTTCGTATGAGTTAATTGTATGGGATGTAGTTAGCTCTTGTTTAAGAAAACCTTATGTAATATTTATCTGCAATCGGCAGTGAATGATCCTATCTGAACTTCTTGAGTATCGATTGTATAATAAACTAGTCAAAACAATTTCTAAAAACTTGCAGACCCAATATTATTCAATTATAAAAGTCTAGGATTTTCATGGTTATTATGCACAGAGTTCTTGAATTAACCATGAAAGTTTTCAGGTCTCATTTCAAGTTGCAGATGCGTTGAACCAACCATTTCCTGATGGAAAGTTCGATCTGGTTTGGTCAATGGAGAGTGGAGAGCACATGCCCGACAAACTAAAGGTTCCCGCTTTTCTTGACAAATCCTTGAAATTTCTTTGAGTTGAATTCACATGACAATATATTCAGCTTTTCATTTTACTCGGTTTTTGAATGGACAGTTTGTTAGTGAATTGGTTCGAGTAGCCGCCCCAGGAGCCACGATTATCATAGTCACATGGTGCCATAGGGACCTTTCCCCTGATGAGAAATCCCTGCGCCCCGAGGAAGAAAAAATCTTAAACAAGATCTGTTCCAGTTTTTATCTTCCTGCTTGGTGTTCCACTGCTGATTATGTTAAATTACTGGAATCCCTTTCTCTTCAGGTAAACTCGATAATATTTGATAATGTATAAATATTTGTTAATATTTCATCGTTTATCAATCGCTGTAGTTTAGTATATGGTATATACCCTTATAAAATTTAGTCTCTCCCTTGTAAATCAATATATTCTCTGTGAATACAATTCCAAATTGCCAACAGGTAATGGATCTTACTAATCTTGATTATCCACCGTCTAATACCACAGCTTTAGAGCTAGAAAATCTAATAATCTAAGGGCAGAGTAAAATTCTAAGGCAAAATTCATTCATTTCCTCGTCCCTACTAAACCATTGAAATATCTCTAATAACTACTACCTCCGTCCCAAAATTATTGTCCACAGACAAAACACACAGTTTTAGAAAAACATCATCATTACAACTTGCACAAAGACAGTTTTACCCTTAACCAATTAATTTCTAACTTTTTTAAAGTTTATAATAATAACCTCAAATGAGGGTAATATGGTAAACTTGATCTATATTCCCTATCTATTTATGGAAGTGGACTATTATTTTGGGACGACCGAAAAAGGAAAGATGGACTATAAATATGGGACGGAGGTAGTACAATTTTTAGAAGGGGACCGCCTGTGTCTCATCTTATAACCAGCTCAAGTCCTTAAAAATTAGAATGGCTACATTTTTGCAGGACATAAAATCAGCAGACTGGTCAGGAAACGTGGCCCCATTTTGGCCAGCTGTGATAAAAACGGCGTTATCCTGGAAGGGTATCACTTCATTGTTACGTAGCGGTAATGCAAACTTCTATGTTCTTATATGGCGTGACTAATAACAAAATTTCATGTCCTAATACGGAGTTATTCGTGTTTAAAATTCATTAGGATGGAAGACCATAAGAGGGGCAATGGTAATGCCATTGATGATTGAAGGATTTAAGAAGGATATAATCAAGTTCTCCATCATTACATGCAGAAAGCCTGAATAAAATGGTGTCTGTAGCTACTGTACTCTTTTTCATTTTGGCAACTAAACTATAAATGATGTTGTACTATATACAGTAGGTAGGTCGTCTACGTGTACAATAAAGTTTGACATCAAGTTGCAATTGCTTTGGACTGTTGTTCTTTGTTTTCTGGTGTCTACAATCCTAAATGTGTTCATTAAGGGTCCAAATTTGGAGTTTGATGGGAATTCTCATCGCTGGCCTACCTTAAAGTTAAAAGAAATTTTCACAGAAGTTAAAACTTAAAACACTGATTTTGTAGATTTGGCCATTTGTGTGAAAAACTAATGGTATGTTAGTTGGTGAAAAATTTCTCATACTTTTATGAAATTTTTATATGAAGAGGAAAAAATTGAAAATTTGTTAAATTAAAAAAAAANTAGAGATGACAATTTCAACCAATTTACGTGTTTCTTTTTAATACAAAATACAAGGTTGTTATAAATTAGTTTCTGTTTTGTGTTATGAAGGTGTTCAAAAATCATGGTGCTTCAGCTGGAGCTTCCTTGAGTCATTCACACAGTCAAATTCTAGCTCTTCCGGTTATTCCTACCACTGTGTCTACTCGTCTTGACAGCATGAAGGAATACCATAATCAAACAGGAAGGTGAAATTCTCGATTTTTAAATTTTAACTAAAAAATTGAAAAGCTTATTCTACTCTTCTCGCTTTTTTCTTTCTCATTATTTTTTCTCAAACAAAACAGATGGGGTCTACAAAATATAAAAGATATACTATTCTAACCATAATCTCTTGTTCCATCCTCCAAGACCATTCTAACGGCTGTTTATAATTATTTTTAATTTTTTTGGTTTATGAGTTTTAATCCGTTTTCATCTGTTTTTATCAGTTTGTATATGTTTTCATCCGTTATTATACGTTTTTATACGTTTTAACCGTTTTCATCCGTTTTTATATGTTTTTGTACGTTTTCATCCATTTTAAACGTTTTTATCCGTTTTCACCCGTTTTTTATCTGGTTTTATAAGTTTTCATCCGTTTTTATACGTTTTCTTCCGTTTTAACCATTTCATCCATTTGTATGCGTTTTTGTACGTTTTCATCATTTTTTATCCATTTTCATCCGTTTTATACGTTTTCATCCGTTTTAAACCGTTTTTATCCATTTTAATATGTGTTTGTACGTGTTTGTGCGTTTTTATACGTTTTTATATGTTTTCATCCGTTTTTATACGTTGTCATCTGTATCATCTGCTTTTGTGCGTTTTTATATGTTTTTGTGAGTTTTATACATTTTGTATGTTTTTATACGTTTTATCCGTTTATGTTTTTGTACGTTTTCAAACATATAAAAACGTACAAAAATGCAAAAAATCATACAAAACATACAACAAAGGATGAAAACGTATAAACACGCATAAAAACTTACAAAAACATATAAAATTGATGAAAACCTATAAAAATGGATGAAAACGGATGAAAACGTATAAAGACGAATGAAAACGGATAAAAACATATAAAATTGATGAAAACATATAAAATGTACAAAACAATGAAAACATATAAAAGCGGATGAAAACGTATAAAAACGGATGAAAATGTATAAAAACGAATAAAAGCGTATAAAACGGATAAAAACAAATAAAAACGGATGAAAACGTACAAACAAAAAAGCTATAATGCCTGTAAGGGCCACAGTGGTCGAATCATCACCGACTCGATCACCTTCACAAAAGCAATTGACGCAGTTACTTCCGACACCTCTCCAACGTCTGCAAAAAGTCGATACACTTTTTTCTAGGATTTCCACATCCCTAGTGTATTGCACTACCAAAAAGGGAAGTGTTGGTGAAGGAGAACCCCTACTATCGGCTTCGTAACCTCCAGAAAGGCTTGACTCAAAAGTTTAGTTAATTAAGGAGAGAAAACATAATCACGGGCAAGAACTGCCAAGGACCAGTCTAGCTAGAGACTCCCGGATCTAATACAAAGGTATAAGATCAACTAGAATACTAGACACCCTAACATAAGCTGGAACAGTGATCCTAAAATAGGCTCGTCGAAACGAGAAATAGGTCATCAGGCTCCAAAGTAGTATCAAGGGACACAACAAGCTTAGCTCCTGTCCCTCCGCCACCAGATGCACCACCTAACAACCAAGCCAAATACACAAATAAATATACTTCGAACAAAACTAAAAATATCAAAGAAGAAAAAATAAACTCACCTAGGAGCGATGACGAGCTTGCAGTTAAAGCAACGGAATCCTTCAGTGCGTCGTCACTCACAATGATAACACATCCCTCTTCCCTCACAACAGGCACAACCTCATCCAGGACAGCTAATCAAACCGTTCTTGGATTTTTGGAAGAAAATAGAAAGACCTTAACACAAGGACCAACCTCCCAAGCTTGGAAAAACCAACAAAGGACAGGAGGCCCCCAAAACACTCAACAAAAATCAGGAAGACATTTGACAAAATGACACACTCTTCCACCTAGATACTTAAAATTCAAAACATGAAACAATCAAAATGGACAACAATTATATGCTCAACCTGAGCCTCGACATACTATACTACTAACTAAGTAGACAATTTTGTAAACTCTTACAAACAAAAGAGCGCAAAAACCAAAACAACTTTGCTAATTAACATAGTACACACAAAAACTGCATACAAAGACACTCCTTTGTAATATACAAGGAACAAAAAAGACTAAAAAGCTTCAAAGATGAGACACTTAAGCTTTCCTTGGAATGACTCCCAAGAAGACTAAGAGTACTCCCCTTTTATAGGAAAAATAAACGGTGGCCCAACGGACACGTGTTAAAAAAAATCCTTTAGAATCAAAATACCATTAAAAGTATGAACCCCATGCAAAAAAGTAACGTACTTCGAAGTGGCAGACTTCAAGACGCCAAAAATGGCTAATCAACGGCCTGAAACACAAACCAAGAAAGATTTCATAATCTCCAGGCAAGGAGACTCTTAAGTGACTAAGAAAGAGAAAACATTACAACTCAAAACCGAAATCCTAGGCCATGCGAACATTCAAAGCAAATCAGGCCTGGGAACACGCAAGTTTTACAACCACTTAATCTTCATAATAACTCCTGACAAACATGATATTTAGAACTGTACATGCATTCAATATGCAGCAGTCCTTGGAAAAGAAAATATTCCCCGAACATCACATCCGAAAGACCTTGCCATCGAGGCCAAGCAGAAGACTAGTTAGCCCCTGGACCCAGGAGGGTACACCCTGAAAATCTTAGGGAACCTCATCTCTTTAGCATGAGTACATCATCACATTTCCCTGAAACCAGTCAAATACACTAATGGACCGGGG
>LBNU01026441.1:45326-89360 GCA_014162995.1 Artemisia annua | reverse complement strand
TATATATATATATATATATATATATATATATATATATATATATATATATATATATATATATATATATATATATATATATATATATATATATATATATCATTATTATATGGCTAATGAATTGCACACTCTTCTTTTTTATTTGCACACTCCATCCTGCGCTATAAACAGTTGTACATTTGTTTGATGCTGCTTTGTCAGTTTGTACATTGGAGTGTGCGGATAAAAAAAAAGAGTGTGCCAATCAACTCCCTTATTATATTCACTAACCTAAAATCAAATACAATACTTTTCTAGTTATAATCACCTTTTAATAAGTGGGTTTATAGTTAGTTTTAACTTTCAAGTTTGAGCTGGTTATGTTTCTAACCAAATAAAATTTATCACCAATGGAATATTCTTCACTGCTAAAACAGATTGTATTCTATTTTTGGAAAATAACTAGTGATCACTACCTTTAAAGACGAGAATTTGCCAGCTTTGTAAGAACTAAACACGGTTTATTGATTCTTCAAGACAAGGAATGTTTAAGCAATAAATACTAATAGAAATCAATGCACACCCTTTTCATCACGACTCACAAGTATTTCAAGAAAAGTACTTGGTCTTAAATCTCTTTCAACTACAAGAGTATTAGGTGCACTAGTGGCGAATAATATGTTATTCGTCTGTCATTTCAACGTAATTTCATCACTTTTCTAATAACACACTAATAACTAAAATAATTTCCTTAACCAAAAAACCAATAACATGTTATTGGTTTCCAAAAACCAATTCCCGCCAAANATAACCGTACTTGCCAACCTCTCATTCCCCAGCTATCGGTGCACTTATATTTTCTAGTTACATCATGATATAATGCTCATGATAAACTCGAAAAACAAAGTTGCGACGACATATTTACGTGTTATGGTCATACCATGAAAAAAACCGTTGTACGATATAATTGAGTTAGAACTAGATATTTTTTCTTTTATAATTAAATATCAATAAACAAGATATCTAAAATGTTTTAAGAAAATACTTTATAATTAAACAAGTTCTAAATCAGTATAACACACGCCAAATTTTATATCTAGTGTACATCTTTACTACCATATATCACTTTAAAAATAAAATAGCTCAAATACACAATATACAGCATACTGTTACGACTTTACATACTTAAAGTTATGTACTATCTGCATTTTAACTTTCGCCAATCCCGCTATTAATTACAAAATTGCGCGTTGTTGTTGCATTAGCATATATCACAATTTTGATGTTAAAATAATGTCGGTCGTTCTTATAAGTTTTTAAAACCTTATATTTGTGTTTGATTTATATATTGTTAATTAATTAAATAATAAAAATGCCAATGAAAATGCATGAGAAATATGACAATAGCTCAATAAGACCATTTATAAGGTTGATTTCCATCACGAGTGGTGGGTTGAGGTGACGCCGCTACATCTTCATTTTGTATCACGCGTTAAATTAGTATTTTGGATATGGCTTAATGGTAAGCGTTATGGGTGTTTGATGATTGGTTTGATTAAAAAAAGTGATTGATAAAGTGACGAGAGACGGTATATGGACGTAACTAGAGGGTCTCGCTGTGTCATGGGACCACAATAAAATTTTGCTTCGTAGTGCTAATTTTCGTAAAAAAAATATATTGAATTTTTAATAATGCGTCCGGTCCCAATGCATCTGTTTCTAGTATTGCTTAGTTAGTCTATTAATAGGTGAAAATTAAAGTTAATTTTCACTGAACACAATTATTTAAACCGCAAATCGTATTTGTTTCTCATACTATAGTTAAAAAAATTGTGCATCCGGTCGCTATAGCTCTGATTCTGTCATTTAAGGGGTATGGTAATCATTACATCTAATCTAACATGCAAAAATTATATTCTTTTTTATTCAAAACTTGTAAATTAGTCAGCTGAAAAGTCAGAAATTACGACTATCAAAAAAATAATAAAGAAAAATGATTTGAATTCGGATCAAAAGGTTTGTGTCTCAATAGTGACTCGTGTATGAGAATGTTTTCCAACTTAAGATATCGTGAGATTGTTTTGTTGTATATTCACTTTAAGATAATTAGTTGCTTTAAAGGGGAAAAAAATGCTATGGGTGGATCCAAAAAATATGGGGATTGATTTGCACATCAATTTTTTTGTTAAATACACCATTTTGTACAACACTGTAATGCACAGAGAGTACACAGTACAACACTGTAATGCACAAAGTATGGTGCAAGAATAAAAAAAATTGGTGTGCGAATCACCTCCCAAAAAATATAAAATACATTAAAAAAAAAAGGTTTTTATTAGAAAATAGTATTTGAAGGACTAAAAAAGAAAGAAAAAGATGGCGATTAACCTACGCCTATGTTTAGGTTATCGTGCGCCCACCCACTTAAATTTCCACACGCACTAAAAAAACACACACAGAGAGACACGGTGTGTGTATAAATACCAGATACAAATCTTATTTCGGCGTCTCATAAATCCCTTCAATTCTTTTTTATCATCAAATTCTACCTAATTAATTTAAGGTATATTTTATTTTATTCATTTTCGCTTCTTATTTCTTTCTTTAATTATCATTCAATTTTATTTTTTTCATTTCCATCAAAATATTAGGATTTCTTGATTTTTGTGTGGTATAATTGTGTTTTGAATTCAAAAATTATGTTTGTGATAGATTGATTGATTGATTTCTGAGCTTATTTATGTGATTTGTTAATGAATACAATTTTTATATAATTGTGTGTGTTTTTATATGCCATAGAATCTGAACTGAATATGTTTCATGGTAAATTGTTTTATGGTTTTTCATTAGTTTGTTATATTTATGTTTACTTATTATTTATTGTGTTAATTTTATTGCATTAATCTGTGTTTTTATTATTAAGTTTTGATTATTAGTGGAATTTGATGCTTCGTATTAGATCTATGATCTTGATTCCTTTATGGTTTCTGCATAAGTCTGTATTTTTACATGTAAATAAGCAGTGTTGCTTTTATGGGTTTTGTTTAAGCTTTATATGTGGCTTATGAGCTTATTTGTTTTTCGGCTTATATTACATAAGCGTTGATTTTCCGGCTTATTTTGAGCTTATATAAGTTTATTATGATATAATAAACTTATAAAAGCCCGCAAGTCTCAAAATAAGCTAGAAAATTGGAGCTTATGAAATATAAGCCGAAATGAAGTAAGCTCATAAGCCTACATATAAGCTTAAACAAACACCTTGCGTTATTTATCTAGCACATCTGTTGTTAGATAAAAATTAACTTACTATGAACAGGGTTTTTGTTGTCGCCTCCTGCTGTGCACTATGTCTTGTGTCTTTGTGACCAACATGTAACATGTTCTGATAATAGTTGTTGAAAATGAACTCGATTATGTTACTGGCTTGTTAATCTTTAGAGTCGCCATCTTAGAGGATTTTTATTTGGAATCGTCTTTTTTACTTGATTATTATTCTGAAAGTGTTACGATTTTGTTTTTAAATTCATTTACATTTTGTAAATCTGACGTACCTTGTGTTAAACAGGATGAACAATTCAAGTAGCTGCACTGGACATTCTTGCTGAACTTCTATCAGTGACCATAGCTGATTAATATTGTTTCGGATTAAAATATACGCAAATGGATCGACGTGATACTTCAGGTTTCGTCAGCGGGGGGTGCGGTGAACTCGATAGTTGTTGCTGACCCCTAGTTTAGTAGCTGATAGATACCTAACCTTAGATCTGTAGATTAGAAATACTTTGGTTTTGCGGATTTTATTTGTACCTGGAAGTTTAGTTACCCGTTCTTTTGCTAATAAGGTTTGAACAAAAACAAAGAGACTTGCGTATGAGTTCAATGGATCCCAGGTTTCGTAATATGGGTTTTGCTGCAAACCGTGCGTCTGATGCGTTTAGGAACCTGAGCAACTCCATTCATGGAAGCGGGGTTGGATCTGGAGATGGTTATACCACCGACACCACACTAAGATTGGATTTCCCTGGTTCTTTGAATCCTTCTTTTAGTTCATCACAAGGTGTTAAGAGGAAATGGAGCTCGGTAAATGGATCAATGGACATGCAAGCTGGGTTGCCATTATCTCTCTGGCTAGGCAATTCTCCAAGCTCCTCAGATAGTAAAGCGAGTTCAGCTACTGGATGCACCACCATGTCTTCTGCCAAAGAAACTGATGAAGAGTCCTCAATGGATATAGAGTTGGACTTCAGTCTCCATCTTGGCGGCGAAAAGGCACCTGTCAGGAAGAAAATGTCTACCCCTAATAAGATGTCAATGGATACGCAACACCAGGTTGATCTGGAGCTGAGTCTTTTCTCTGTGCCGGCTGAGTCTGATGTCACAACGGTTAACCTGAATTCTGATGCTGATAAGATCCTGCCAACCGATGGCTGTGACTTCCATATGGATGATGGGTCAATGTCCTCACATTTAGATACTAGAAACTCATCTCCCCTGTTCAAGAACACGCTGAACGCAAAGAATAATCACTTTGTTAACCATGCATCATCATCTAGCATTATGACTATGCCAACGAGTTCAGTCACCTGTTTGTCTGGGATCACTGAGCCACAGCAGCCACGGACCGGTAGTACAAAGACATGTCAGTTTGAGGGATGTGAAAAAGGAGCAAGGGGTGCTTCTGGCCTTTGCATTGCCCATGGAGGAGGTCGGAGATGTCAAAAACCCGGTTGCCATAAAGGGGCAGAGGGGCGCACTGCTTACTGCAAAGCCCATGGTGGTGGTAGAAGATGTGAGTTCTTGGGATGCACCAAAAGTTCAGAAGGGCGGACCGACTACTGTATTGCACATGGTGGAGGGAGAAGATGCAGTCACGAGAATTGTACTCGTGCCGCAAGGGGGAAATCTGGGTTGTGCATACGTCATGGTGGTGGTAAGAGATGCCAGATGGAGAATTGCACCAAGAGTGCTGAAGGTCTATCTGGTCTTTGCATCTCTCATGGTGGTGGACGCAGGTGTCAGTTTCTTGCTTGTACTAAAGGCGCTCAAGGAAGTACCATGTTCTGCAAGGCACATGGTGGTGGCAAAAGATGCACCTTTGAAGGCTGTACCAAGGGCGCAGAAGGAAGTACCCCCTTTTGCAAGGGTCATGGTGGTGGGAAACGATGTGCTTTTGAAGGTGGTGGAGTTTGTCCAAAGAGTGTCCATGGTGGAACCCTTTTCTGTGTTGCACATGGCGGTGGCAAGAGATGTGCGGTGCCTGGTTGCACACGAAGCGCAAGGGGGCGTACTGATTGTTGTGTTCGTCATGGTGGTGGTAAGAGATGCCAATTTGAAGGGTGTGGGAAAAGCGCTCAGGGTAGCACAGACTTTTGCAAGGCCCATGGTGGTGGGAAGAGATGCTCATGGGGACAACCTGGTTCAGAATTCGGAAATGATGGTGATATTTGTAATTCATTTGCCAGGGGCAAGACCGGGTTATGTACTTCTCACGGTGCTCTGGTTCAGGATAAACGTGTCCATGGTGGTGCCACTTTGGGAACTTTGGTTCATGATGTTATACCCGCCCAACCTCCGATTATGAAAGAAATGTTATTTCCTTCTCAGATGACATCAACTACCCCACCTGCTTTTACTAGTTCTGGTTTTAGACCTTTTGGGGTTCAACACGGGAACATGGTAGCTGGACCAAGGGCGTCAACAGGTGCAGAAGGGAGAGTTCATGGTGGAAGTCTAATTGCTTTGCTAGCATCAGGAAGTGGAAGTAATGGCATCTCATCAAATTCAGGAAATGTTGTCGCAATGCCCCCTCAAAAATGGATATAAACCGGTTTGTAGGACTTATCAATCTTGTAGATTGTATTTTGTTTTCAGTATGTGTCTAAGCAAAAGAAAGAGTGTGATTGTGGTCATGTATGAATAAGTGAAAATTAGCCAAGTAGTTAATTTTCTAGTTTGGGTCATTTCAGATTTCATTGTACATATGACAATTGCACCATGTTCTTTGTTAATATGTCCTCTGTTATGTTCCATGTTCTTTGAAACAAGATGTTATTTTTGAGTCGCAGTTCCTTTGATGAGTGATTAAATAAAACCACATTTCACAACTGAAAGTTATGGTAGATTTCGAGAATTCATTTTAACTCTGGAGCCGTGCAATTATCAAAAACCATGTTGATTGTAGAACCACTATAAGTTTGACGCGTTAGGTTCTGATCTTTTGCTATTGTGTGAATCTATCACGTATCTTTTGAAAATATGAAATTTGTCTTTGTTTATGTGGTCGGGACCATTTGCATAAACCTTGTGGATTACTGAGGCTCTAAGTGTCGATATCATGATAACATTCCTGTCAAAAGGTCAAATTTATAGTATGAATTGACTTGTACAAAAATTCTTAGAAGCCAAATTTAGTCAAACACCAATAATCTTTATCTTTATAACTTAAACAGATCCTTGAATTATTCGGCTACAGTTTATAGAGTAGAAAATAATTTATTTACATGTTGTTACCAGTTTTACAAGAATAAATAAAGCTTGTGTAAAGGTAGAAAATATATAACGAAGAATGAGAGTGTTAGTGCAAAAAATGAATGTCAGAAGTGGGATTTGAACCCACGCCCTCTCTCGAAGACCAGAACTTGAGTCTGGCGCCTTAGACCACTCGGCCATCCTGACTGTTTGGTTATATCTAACAATTGCATCTTTTAGACTAACAATATTTTTTCTCAGAAACTAGAATGCAAAACTATATATCTAACTTCAATGAAATATTATCGGATATTGGTGAAGTTCACCTTCATTCACAAGTGTTTTTTCGTATTGGAGTAGTTTATGTTTATCTATCAATATACTTGTTTTACTAGTTGAAAAAACCTGATCAACAAAAATAATACTTTATTCCGTCGTAGCAGCGCATATGTGAGGTAGGATGTAAACAGTCATACGGCCTTACCCGAGGATAAAAAGACATTTTTCAGAAAAGCCTGAGGCAAGAGTGAGCATGTGTGTGTATATAAAACATGACAATTGTCAAATTTAATTTATCAGTAGTGAAGAATATGAAGTTATTGATCTGAATCTTGCTTTAGCTTCAATACAATATGTAAATGTAGCTTCAATGTAAAATGATGTTAAGTTAATATGTTTGATGCTACTTCGTATTAGATTAAGTTGTAATTGATATGCGTTGGATTGATAAAACTCGTATGTGTATTGTATCATTAATCAAATTATATATAGAGTATATATAGCATGAAACTTTAACTGATCCAAACTTACAATCAGATTTGGGTCATATATATTTATCGTCTAATAATATGAACCGGTTTATTCTCGTCAAATATTGTATGTTTAGACCGAGGGACGGAGCCACTCTTGGAGTGGGGTATGCCATGGCCAACCGAAAGCCCCTAATAACAAGTATACTTCTTGTTTCTTTGTAATGTTTTTCTAGCTCCTTGCTAGTTTGTTTTTTTATTTTTATTTTTATTATTATTTTTTTTAACATAAGCTGTTTAAAAAAAAAAACAAGTATACTTCTTATGTTATTTTGGTATTTTGTTTCACACTAAATTGGATTTAGCCCACCCATTAAACATTTAATCCTTCAAAAGTTTACTTAATTTACATATATTTTTAATAAATTGTTCCCATCCCATTAATGCATCCGATCAAAGTTAATTCATCAAGTTAACAAAATTAGTACAGTTTCATCCGGCGACGTTTTTGAATGTTATGATCTATCAAATTACAGATAAGTTTATATTATTAATACAACGACCAATATAATGATTTTCTAAAAGTAATTAATTTTGTAAAAAATTATTTTAGCCCATCCAATATGAAAATCCTAGCTCTATCTTAGACATCTTTGCCTCACGGGTTTGGTTTTGATACAAACCAGTCGTATCAATACGTGTATCGTATCATTAATCAAAACTAAGTTCATACTTGAAAGACATGGCATCTGTTTATGGGCAGTATAGGAATATTTGAGCACACATATAAGTTATAGTCTCACATGTTTGTTTATTAACTTAAAAGTAAATAATAAATATATATACATTTTTTTTTTTTTTTTTTTTTTTGTGCGCGCAAAGGGTAAATTTATATTAATTACAAACATGCTTACAAGCAATAAACACAAGGCTGATTGAACATGCTCAACCAGCATACAAACAGACATTCTAAAGCTTGACAGATATCGAATACAACTAGACCATAACTCAAAAAATATGTGTATCTCTGATACATTAAGAAGTCTCAACTGCATAGTGAATACTTCATTAAAACATTAACAAATTCACTCATGTATACACCCTTAAAGCACCAAGACCATAGCCTCATAACTACATTTTCAATCCACCCCTCACCCAATATCATTCAAACCATCATCTACATGACCAAAGGGAGGGAAGGAGAGGCATCATTATGCAAGATATAGCCCCCATTCCGCTCCAATCAAGGCTATACTAGTTACTTACATTTCCAACTTAGAGAAAACTGGGTGGCATCAGGGAACACACACTTTGATTGAGAACTACCCTATCCTCCTATGGCAATGTATAGTTTGGATCAAGTAGGTTCATCTTTCTTTTTTTTGGGTAAAGGGTTAATTTACCCTGGTAAAATATATATCACAAAACAATGAAGTACAGGAAATGTGGTTGAGCACCACAATAGCTATGACCAAACACGCACCTATCGTGCTTCAAACCAAACGCTAACATGCGATTGACAAACCAATCACATGATATACAAACACCTAGCCACTACTTAAAAGAAATAAAGCTTTAGTAGTCTCGAATAAGTGAGCTAGGAATGTTCCAAATCTGAGCGAAAAACTCCACCTGAGGTGTCTTCTTAAATCTACATGAAAGTAGCTTGAGGCGTACGGTAGACATGATCTACATGAAAGTAGGTTCATCTTTCACTCCTCACTATTCCAAAAAACATACGATGCCCTACAAACTCACTTACCCTTCTCAAATGTATTAGCCATCAACATTCTACAAACTCCATTCCCCTCTCAAAATACAAGACTTCACACATTCAATGAATAATAAATAGTTTTAATTGTTTTTATCATTGTTAAAAAGGCATACAAGACCGATTAATCGATGCCTAATCGTTAATCAAACACCAACCTTTTCGATTTGTGTAAACTAGTCAAATAATCAGGCAACCATGGTTAATAGTGGTCAAACATGCCAGAAACTTGCAAATCTTGCTGGAAATACCCAAAACTCGCCGTAAACTTGTTTTAATCACTTATAGTCGCCGCTTTGTATCTATTTTTTTTCCCTATGGTGAATTTTATTAATTAACTGAATCAGCAAATTACATGGTATACAAAGTAGCCCATCATGAACATACTCATATGGCTAATACAACTTTCAACTGAGAATACAAAGTACAATACAACTCTCTATTCAGGAAAAGACTAAGACTGATTCAATTCACCATTCTTCTAGACATAGCAACAGTATGCTATCATCTAGGCAACCATGGAGAAATATCCTTCCTTGACTACATTTCCACTGAACAAACACCCTTCCTAATCTCAACTGTAACCCATACAGCTAAGACTAGAGGCTCTTGTTCAGGGCATCATCAATAGAAGAGATCAAAACTCCTGTTCCATCGGGTCTCAATTGCAAAAAGCTACCAACTTTTGCACTGAGTTGCCCAAGGATACATCCCACCTTGATTACATTTCCCACTCCTTGTTATCCACAACTCCAACTCCATGAACAACAAGGGATGGGCATCATCAGGTTGGCACTCCACCATAGATGCTGGAAACCTACTTTATGCAACTATCTACTAAGAGCATCTACAATGGTCAAACCAACTAAAAGCTTTTCACTATTGTAAAAAGCTATTTAAATGAGTTTTTTGCATTGTATAAAAGACTTTTTGAATAGCTTTTTAACAAAGACTTTGTAAACTAAAAGTCTTTGCAAGAAGCTTTAGTCATTAAATAATTTGAGCATTAAATGCATTAAATGCAAAAAGTCTTTAAGACTTTTCCCATTGTAGATGCTCTAAGCTGAATTGGTCAGAGCAATCCATCCAATTCGTTGCCACTCCAGGCACCCTAATGTGAATAAATTGGTTATCCAATCATCCTTTCAATAGCTACAAGATACAAGGCCCTCACCTAAACCATTCAAAGAGATTTCATTATAGCAGGCTAATTCGATTAATTATTGATTATTTTCCCCTAAACTAATTACCAGCTATAAAACCGATTATCAATTCATGAGTTTTGCAAACTTGATTTTTATAGAAATTCAATGGGTTATGCAAGTTGGGAGGCAGATAAGGCGAGGTATAATATGGAAAGACTGAAAAAGCGGTCTCCTTTAATAGCAATTGGATCATTTTGCGGCGCTCTGACATTTCTTCTTTTTTATGCCTCGCATTTTCACTCATTCAATGTATTACCAATCCACAACAAGACGTATTTATTTTGCCTCTATTACAATGTAGTTTTTGGTTGAACTGAAATTATTGTTGCGATATCTGTGACCACCTATTACAATGTATATTTTGGTTGGTATATACGTTGAAGTTTATTATTCATAGAATCAAGTTTTTACTTTTTATATATATGCGTATGTCGTAACTTATACCCACATATAAACACTTGATAATAGATCGACCTACTGTTTGTTTTAAATGAAACTTGAACTTATAGCCCTATGATCAATAGGATATTGAGATATCTCGCTAAATCACTTGGTAATTATATAACGCTTCTCACAAAGTCGATATCAACTTTTACTTGAATGTACGCGATATAACTGGGTATCCCTTTGTCATTATCAATTTTTTTCGGCCATTCTTAAATGTCAAGATCATGATTATAGTTTTTAACTAAAGATATTCGTTATTATTAACAGCCCACTACTATCAACTCAACTTTAAACTCAGAGAAAGGTGAGACCACGTAAGATGGATCATCACAATTTAAGCTATATATACATCAATCAAAGCACTCATTTTAACTTTCGGCGAAGATATTAGATATATATTTGGTAATGAGCACATGGATATAGCTTGACGAGTTTTATTAGAGGAGCTAAATTGTAACATATTTATTTTAAGGAAGTCAATTTATTTTCATTTAACATTTCTACCAATAATGCCTAACTAGTACAAAGTGTACCGATTAACTTATAGGCTGCTCGTAGCTAAATTTTTTGAGGAGGCCACGACCCCTAACGGTCCCTGCTAAGTTCCGTCCGTGCATGCGCACGTGAGCTACTCGTGAAGCTTGAATATATATTGGGAACTGAACCACCACAACAAATATCTCCTCAGTCCTCGCCATCTTCTTAAACTTGACACTCCTTTTTAACCACCGTCCTCGATCTCCATCTCATCGCCACTTTGACTTATAGTATTCTATCTCTAAATCCTCAGCTCGATCACACACAGTTTAATATTACGTACCTAAGTAGTGTTTGTGTGCATGTGTTCGTTTTAACTTATAAAAAATTGTTAGATTACACCTTGTGATCTTATATTTAGTTTCATGCATTTTTAACTCGTTCACGTTACAGATCATTTGATTCTCAAGAGTTTGCTATATATATTCTGCTAAAAGTTGCGGAGTATTAATTAGTTTTGAAGAAGGATGGAGAACAAGCAGTTGTTTATGTCAGCTTTGAGCGTGGGAATAGGAGTAGGAGTTGGTATTGGTATGGGGAAGACAGTCAGCAGGTGGGCTGGAGGTGATGATTCATCGTCTTCTTCAGGATCAGGATCATCTGGGCTTACTCCACAAACTATGGAGCGTGAGATGCTTAGCATGATTGTTGATGGTAAAGATAGCAAGATCACATTTGACGAGTTCCCATATTACCTCAGGTACAGTCGTAACTATATTTAGTTACTAGTAACTTTTTTTTTTCGTACGTTTTTGAGAAACTTACCAATAGGATGTGTTGATAATTTTTGTACTCAGTTATTGATATTTAAAAGTGAACAATTATTTAGAGTGCATAAGTTTTATACATTACCTACAAAATCTAAGTGAAGGTCCTGTATATCTCGTGTAGTATGTTTCCGTAACGTTATTTTTTTAAACCTAGATCACTAACAAGTACCGATAAATTTTTACTAAAATTATCGATTACGCATGTTTTATTTTTAACCTTTGTCATGCATCAGTACACGTGTGATTGTGGATATGATATTTGATGAAATTAAAGAGGTACTAGCTAGAGTTAAATCTTCCTTACTAATTTTTTAACTAAGATTCACAAATTTGTAAATTTCATACAACCGATTAATTAAGTACGACGTTATTTTGGTGTTTGCGTTTCTTATGGAGTAATTCTTTTGTAGTAAAGGCACTTTTACTTCTAATACATGTTAATATGGATCCGGAGACTTGACCTGCAACTTCTTGATCGATTGTTGTCATGTGTGTGAACTACTTTGAGTTAATATTTCGCGCTAGCTTAGAAGGTTTATCGGTCTTTTTTCCGACAACACTCATAGCCTGCAAGCTGGTTAGTCATACGTTTGTTACAAACTTATACTATAATTTACGATAAATGAGGATAAGCTAGGTGAGATGTTGTGCCACGATAAGGTTCAGAATTGCATCTCATAATAGACTGGTCTTATTTCTTTGTTTTTTGGGATCTAGATATTTTTAGTATGGATATGATATATAAGTGCTGACTAAGTGTATTGATTTTAGTGAAGTGCATATGTGTAAACTTTGGAGTTTGGTCATATTTAGGCTTTTGGTACACATGGCTATGTTTTGGTCGTTCACTAAAGATGCAATAATTTTATAATACATGATTCACCATGTGGTGGACCAGTCTTTGTTCCCTATGATTTACACGTGTATATGATCATGAATTTAATCAATCAACATTGTGATGAGCTGCCCCCTCAATCTAGAACAACATGGGTATGGTTTTCATTTGGATGGTTCCTTTCAATTTGACCCATTTTGGATAAACTAGTTAACAAGGCTCATATGTATATTACTGGGATAAAACTGTAAAATTTGATTAGAAAAACAGAATTTACTACTTGTATTTGGTTTGTTTGGACTTCAAGTATTTCGTCCTTACTCCAAAATTTTGGAGTTAATCGGTGGAAACACCCCGATCCCATACATGGACCCTTCCCCAAGGATCCGCCTCCAGGCAATGATCACCTGTTCTCATTGACCTAATTAGCCAGGAGTTGGGATTGAACCCAGGCCATTTTCTCCAGTAGACCCTCTTGACCGGTCAACTGGCCATTTTCTCCAGAAGGCCCTCTTGACCGATCAACTGAGCGTTTGTGGTGGGGGACTGATACCACTGGAGCAAGCCCCACTTGGTAACTATTTGGTCCTTACTACTAAGCCTAAATTAGAAAATCAAAATTAGGTTTTGATCCAAACGGAACCATAAAGTCTAATGCAAATTTGCCTAGCTAGACAATCATGATACGGTTAACACGACTAAGAAAATCCGCATTGTTACTGAGTCTAGACTAACACTAACATGGCGCAAATATTAATCTGACCGGTGCAACTAATGATTCCATTAATATACGAAATGGTGACGATCTTTTAGCAAGAACACTAGAAATTTATAGGAAGAACCCTTCTATGTGCAACAAGTTGTACAATGGTACTTTTGACCGTTTTATTTATATGTAAACCATCAAAGTTACTCACTTCATGATGGTTCTCTTATGTTGGCCATTTTCGCAGTGAGCAGACAAGGGTTTTACTGACAAGTGCGGCCTTTGTTTATTTGAAGAATATTGACTTTTCCAAGCACACGAGGAACCTTGCTCCTGCGAGTCGAACTATATTGCTGTCAGGGCCTGCAGGTTAGCTAAATTTTTAGAGTCACAATTGTGTAGGTCTTTACTCAATTGACTGACTTGTCATTCTATTGTGGGTTAAAAGAACTTTACCAGCAAATGCTTGCCAAGGCTTTGGCACATTATTTTGAAGCCAAGTTGTTGTTGCTAGATGTTAATGACTTTTCACTTAAGGTCCAGAGCAAATATGGAGCTTCCTCCAAAGAAAATGTAAGCATTTTGAGCGTTTCTTTAGTCACACACTTAATGGTTCCATGGTTTTCCTTTCTGTCGTATTCTGTTCTTATAAGTATTGATATATTTTCTAACAAGAGTCAATGTGCGGTTGAATATGATGGTTGTTTGTTGACTAACATGTTGCTATAGAATTTCCAAAGGTCCACTTCAGAAACAACCTTAGCACGAATGTCCGACTTATTTGGATCAACACTTTCTATGTTTCAATCCAAACAGGAAACAAAAGGTGTTCAACCTCACTTCTTCTCTTCACGTTTACATATTTGGTGAAACTGCCTTTAAGTTGGGGTTCGTAACAGTTAGTTTGATTGTTGTTTTGTTACAGGAGGAACATTACGTAGACAGAGCAGTGCTTCTGATTTTGGATCAAGGTATGACGACGTACAATCTTATTGATGAATATATTAAAATTTAGTATGCCAGTTTTCGTATAAGTTCTATTATTATTTGTAGGGGTACTGAAGCCTTTTCAAACCCTCCAAATCTTCGGAGAAACGCATCTTCATCAGCTAATATCGACGAGCTTGCTTCAAAATGCACTCCACCAAATCAAGGTACAATAATTTATCCAAGAAAATAACGTAACGTTTATATATTGTTGGGCCTATTATGGAGTTTTTCTATCTCTCTTCTCAGCTCCACTTAGGCGCACAAGCAGCTTATCTTTTGATGAGAAGCTTTTTGTACAGACCTTATACAAGGTATAGTGTCTTTCGCCACAAGTGTTTCTTCTGTGGTAGACATATTGCTGATCATTTTTCCCAAAATTTTTGCAGGTTCTTAGTTTCATATCCAAGAACAGTCCTATCGTGTTATATCTAAGAGATGTCGAGAAGCTTCTATGCAGATCACAAAGGGTATACACACTGTTTCAGAAAATGTTAAAAAAATTATCTGGACCAGTACTAATTCTCGGGTCACAAGTTGTGGACTCGGAAAAAGATTACAGAGAAGTTGATGAGAGGATTACTTCCGTATTCCCATACATTATCGAAATAAAGCCGCCTCAAGAAGAGAATCATCTCGTTAGCTGGAAGAGCCAACTGGAAGAAGATATGAGAATGATCCAAATTCAGGATAACAGAAATCATATTAGTGAAGTGCTTGCTGCCAACGATCTTGACATTGACGATCTTGCCTCTATTTGTGTAGCTGACACAATTGATCTAAGCCATTATATAGAAGAAATCGTGGTATCAGCAATCTCGTATCATCTCACACATACTAAAAATCCCGAATACCGAAATGGAAAACTAGTTATTTCTTCTGCAAGGTCTGATTTGTTATATAAATGTATGTTCCATGAAAGTGAATACGTGACTAACTTATTGTCATTGAATACAAACAGTTTGTCTCATGGGTTGAGTCTGTTCCAGGAAGGTAAATCTGTTAAGAAGGACACCTCAAAGGTTTGTAATGTTCTTTCTTAACAAAATGGTCGATTCAATATAAACAAAAGTACATCTTTAACCTGTATATTTTTTATAGGATGCAAAAGCGAAAGATACTGCTGTCCCGAAACCGGAAACAAAAGCTGAAAGCACCCGTCCTACTGAAGCCGAAGCTTCGGCTCCTAAAACTGGTGATAATGCCACCCCAGCAGCAGCACCTAAAGCACCAGTAAGTTTAAATTTCTCAATAATGTCTGTTATTCTTCTCTTGATTCTAATTGAATTTTTTTATTTTCGTATAGGAAGTTCCTGCTGACAATGAGTTTGAGAAGCGCATAAGGCCAGAAGTGATACCAGCAAGTGAGATAGGTGTGACTTTTGCTGACATTGGTGCATTGGATGACATTAAAGATTCACTTCAAGAACTAGTAATGCTACCTTTGCGAAGACCAGATTTGTTCATTGGAGGCCTTTTAAAGCCGTGTCGAGGAATATTGTTATTTGGGCCTCCTGGAACAGGGAAAACGATGCTTGCAAAGGCCATCGCCAACGAGGCTGGCGCAAGCTTTATCAATGTCTCAATGTCAACCATTACATCAAAGTGGTTTGGTGAAGATGAGAAGAATGTTAGAGCCTTGTTCACTCTTGCAGCTAAAGTCTCGCCAACTATCATATTTGTGGATGAGGTTGATAGTATGTTGGGCCAACGGTCAAGAGCCGGAGAGCATGAAGCTATGCGGAAGATTAAGAATGAGTTTATGACCCACTGGGATGGCCTACTAACTAAACCTGGTGAAAGGATCCTTGTTCTTGCTGCAACTAATCGACCCTTTGACCTTGATGAGGCCATTATTAGACGTTTTGAGAGAAGGTAATCATTCACATCTCGAAGCTTCTACTTCAATTTTTTTTTTTTTTTTTAAGGTTGTTACACTCGGTAAATAGACTACTTCAAAAAAGTTTTAGTACAAAGGATGCGAGTGAAATCACACATCTCAGCCGGTTATACGGCCGAACCCGGCTAGTTCGGGCCATTATACGGCCAAACCCGGCTAGTTCCGGCCAAACCCAGCTAAGTCCGGCCAAACCCGGATAGTTCCGGCCAAACCCGCCTAGTTCCGGTCAAACCCGGCTAGTTCCGGCCAAACCCGGCTAAGTCCGGCCAAACCCGGCTTAGTTCCGGCCAAACTCGGCTAGGTCCGGCCATCATACGGCCAAACCCTGCTAGTTCCGGCCATTATCCGGCCAAACCCGGCTAGGTCCGGCCAAATCCGGCTATGTCCGGCCAAACCCGGCTAGGTCCGGCCAAACCCGGCTATGTCCGGCCAAACCCGGCTTAGTTCCGGCCAAACCCGGCTTAGTTCCGGCCAAACCCGGTTAATTCCGGCCAAACCCGGCTATGTCCGGCCAAAACCGGTTAGTTCCGCCCATTATACTGCCAAACCCGGCTAGACCTGGCTAGGTCCGGCAAAACCCGGCTAGACCCGGCTGTGGAGATGGCGGTTGTGGTGGCTAGATTGGGTGGAGATAGCGTGTAGTTGTACCTTTCTGCTTGAATTGTTTAATTAAATATAGTGATGATGTTAGTCTTAGCATTGAAATCGAGAACATGAAGAATGATGTTATATATCTTTGATAATGAATAGGATAATGGTTGGCCTACCATCCGTAGAAAATAGAGGAAAGATATTACAGACTTTACTGTCAAAAGAACATATCGAAGATGGATTCAACTTCAGTGAGCTTGCAACTATGACAGAAGGATATACCGGAAGCGATCTCAAGGTAGTATATACTAGTATTATGGTTTTATCAGTGTTTCACATGATTAAGTAGCTAACCAACGGATACATTATCACTTACAAATACAGAATTTGTGTACCACTGCTGCTTATCGGCCTGTTAGGGAGTTGATACAACAAGAGAGATTAAAGGATCTAGTGAGTGTCCTAACCTAGCAAAATCCGTACATAAGTACGTTTTTTATTTTTTCTCTTCACATGTGCCTGAGCTTTGACAATCAAATTTTATAAATATTCAGGAGAAGAAACGCAGAGCTGAGAGTGGAGAAGGGCCTCAATCTCCGGAAGAAGCTATAGAGGAGAAAGTGATTACTATTAGGCCACTGAAAATGGACGACTTTAGGGAAGCCAAGANTCCGGCCAAAACCGGTTAGTTCCGCCCATTATACTGCCAAACCCGGCTAGACCTGGCTAGGTCCGGCAAAACCCGGCTAGACCCGGCTGTGGAGATGGCGGTGGTGGTGGCTAGATCGGGTGGAGATAGTTGTACCTTTCTGCTTGAATTGTTTAATTAAATACAGTGATGATGTTAGTCTTAGCATTGAAATCGAGAACATGAAGAATGATGTTATATATCTTTGATAATGAATAGGATAATGGTTGGCCTACCATCCGTAGAAAATAGAGGAAAGATATTACAGACTCTACTGTCAAAAGAACATATCGAAGATGGATTCAACTTCAGTGAGCTTGCAACTATGACAGAAGGATATACCGGAAGCGATCTCAAGGTAGTATACTAGTATTATGGTTTTGTCAATGTTTCACATGATTAAGTAACTAACTAACGGATACGTTATCAATTACAAATACAGAATTTGTGTACCACTGCTGCTTATCGGCCTGTTAGGGAGTTGATACAACAAGAGAGACTAAAGGATCTAGTGAGTGTCCTAACCTAGCAAAATCCGTACATAAGTACATTTTTTATTCTTCTCTTCACATGTGCCTGAGCTTTGACGATCAAATTTTATAAATATTCAGGAGAAGAAACGCAGAGCTGAGAGTGGAGAAGGGCCTCAATCTCCGGAAGAAGCTATAGAGGAGAAAGTGATTACTATTAGGCCACTGAAAATGGACGACTTTAGGGAAGCCAAGAATCAGGTTCTTTCCTATCTATCATATGATTTCTCTACAATGATGGTCTGTCCGCATTCAGTTTCTCTTAGTAGCTCACCACTAGACAGATCTGCTAGTGATCTGATCATCTGATGTCGGCTATCGTTAAAGTTTCTTTTAGTAGTTTATTTACTGATGAGTAGTCAAACATGATAATGTTTACTCTTTAAGGGGCCGGTGAATAATTTCTTTTAAAAAAATTAGCCAAAATAGAAACGAGTCAAAACTGGTTGAAAGTCGTATATTAAATTTTCTTTCAAAAAACTTAGTTTATTGTTGAAGTAATACAAGTTTTGTTGGTATAATTTAAGTTCAAAATGGTTTTCGGGTCAACCCGACCCGATTTGACTCATACCAAACTCATGATCATAGGTTTGGATGTTGTGTATGTGTTGTGGTGGCGAACATTCATTCCACAGACATACTTATTTCTCGTTTGAATGAAATTTTGAATAGGTGGCGGCTAGTTTTGCATCTGGGGGTACAATAATGGGCGAGCTGAAGCAATGGAACGAGCAATACGGAGAGGGGGGTTCAAGGAAAAAGGAGCAGTTATCATATTTCTTATAAGTTGTCACCACTTTACATGTAAGAACAACCTAATAAGTTCGGTAAAGGACCCGCCTGCCTTTCCCATGGTCGTATAACCGGCCCTCTCTTTGAAGCCACCCAATAAGTTCCACGAAGAAATAACTGTTACCACTCATGTGCTAGCCAGCGTACGGAAACATCATCATCGACCTAATGGTTAATCAGTTTGTTCCAAATTTGTGGGTCAGTTATAGGGAGCAGGTGGGTGGCTTAGAATTATAGAAGGGACAGTGGACCCCTTTTTTTATAAGGCTGATTTATGTTGTTGTATTCCATTTGTTGTTTTCCTGTGATAAGATTACACGATAATGTTTAGGTATTGTTCGAGATATGGAGTTGTTATGCAATGTATTAGGAATGATCTCGTGTGCTGTTGTCGCTGTAAGATATTTCATATTTCGGATGGATGTTGGAAGCTTTATTAAATAAAAGTTCTTTCATTCATAATAGCAGCTGCGGCTCTTATATGATTCAATGATGGTCTCAGTTAGTATTTGACATGACTTGCGGAATCTAAGATGTAAGATTCAAAAATGAATATAGGTCGTTCTGTAGCGCACGTAGTCAAAATCAAGTAAAACATGAGGCCATAATTGTATATCAAGATGATGAAGAGAGCTTAATTATTAGATTCCACAGGATAGAAGCATGTAAACATATGGCTATGTGATATTGCAGTCCCACATGTCAATACATCAAACAAAGAAGCATATATCACTGATTTTTAGAGCATGAGAACAATAGGTTATTAACAAAAGCATACGTGACTAATTCTAGACCTCTAGGTTGAGATTCAATTCTAGGACGTACAAGATGGAGACTTTGTTGGAATGGGATTCAAATTGTATAATCACCAAGTTTTCGCAATTAGCCAATTATAGGAGGTCTTTTCCATACGTGCCCATCTAAGACACTAAACTCGGGCACTTGCAATCTAAATCTAAAGACAAAAGTTGAACCATTTCATAGAATTTTGAAACTATATTTCGAATTTCAGTTTGTAATAAAAAAAAATTGTATTGCAGTGTATGTACCCTGCCATTTATTTGGGACATGGAAATAAACAACCACAAAATGTCTCGCAAAATACAGTAGCCAATTCCAGCGGTAGATCAACAAAATTTTGTTCTCACAAAGACAAGCATACTACTATCATATTACTTTTGACTCAAAGTGCCACAAACAAAAACCGTAACACCATGTATATAAAACATAACATCACCACGACTCTAAAAAACAAGAAAAAATATATTGGGGAGAAGGGTCTAGATACATCAATCTGTATTATCAACCCCACAACCCTAAATCGTCAAACACATATCTGGGCATATCTGGGTAAAAAACAATAACCATGTTTAGAGATATAAGACACACCTAAGCAACTTGCAATTCTTAAACCCTTTTCTTCTCTTTCAATTCTTTAATGGATCTTGGGATCTTACATAGCACTTTAGCATCAAGAACGGCGTACTGCTTCTTGATTTCAATCCATGCTTTCTCTGCAAGTGGGTCAATCTTATCCTCGTATTTGTCATAAGCCACAGGCACCGTAAAGAGCAACACCACCACTGCATCAACAATAAAAAAAATATTCAGTAATGTGCTATGAAAAGTTGTAATGCAACATGAAATAGTTAGTGTTAAGAGAATTACATATGTAGACCAAGGTCAAAAAGCTGTAGCAGTTGCTGATGATAGACACGAACCACAAACCAGCAATAACCTGTACAATGGTACATACACTCGTCATTTACCAATAATACTTGAAAGAAACGAGAACGCATAAGAATCGACAATAAACAATAGCAGCAAGAAGCAGATCTTACAGATAGGAACTTCTTGAGGTCTTTCCCTGAAGCGATATCTCGAATAGCTGCCAAACCTTGGTTGATTTCAATTCTCAAAGCGGACACAATTTCTAAAAGGGGCTTCTCAGGAATCGAAACTTCTGGGATCTTAGGTGGAGACCTGTATACAAACATCCAGTGAGGCATATACATAAAACATTCAAGAGTAAACAAGTTTCATATAAATCGTGACAATCTGTAATTAAAGATATACTCACTTGTTGATGAAAGTTGAGGCATTTGACCACAAAAAGAGTACTGCCAGTGAAAGGATCAGACTGTGGCACACGAGAGTCAGCAAATGATAATCCAGCACTTCGAAAAGAAACCAGACGACTGACACCCCACCTAGGATCCCACCTGATAGCTTCTTATCCTTCCACAGAAGCAGATCAGCCGCTTTACACACAATACAAATAAAGTTAGACTAAGATTAACATTAATAAAAGCTCAACATCCGTAACGTTATACTTCTTACAAATAAAACTTCTAAACACGCCAATAATATCAACTTTGACAGCTTGTAAAGCCAAGTTAAAACAACCTTTTACTTTATCACAATCCACATGATTATATCGTAATTATTAACACTTAGCTCCCATTAAGAAAACATCAATAGCAAACTTTACGAAGCAAAAAGGTAACATCCTAACTGGAAAGCCCCATTAACTGTATGACATAATAATTAAAGCAAAAGACATCCCTTTTGCTTTTAAATCAAAATACCCAACACTACTGACACAAAAGAAACAACAGGGCAGGTTTAACAACATGCCGTGTTCTAGATCTATATGCAAAAGCCAATTTCCGTCATTCAAGCTTAGAGTTCACAATTAACCATATCCTACGACATTATACATCAACTAACATGTAGTTAGTGACATCAACAACCACAAATTCCGTTAATAATTTAAAATTTTTTGCGGAACTCCATAAGTTTTAATATCACGATTCAGCATATACCTATTTACTTACACCCGAAGAATACCGTCTATCACATCAAAATCCGTTAAACAATTTATAAAAATTTCGCAACTCAGTAAGTTTTCATAGTATAGTAAATGTAATTCCGGGCCCTATACATATCTCCACCCGCGCATATAGTCAAGACATGTGAACATCACAATTCAACATATACCTATTTACTTACATCTTAAGAAACCGTTATTCACATCAATCTCACCAAAATCATTATTCGAAAACTACGCTACTTGTAAATATACACTAAACAAATAATCTCGTAACTTACAGATCCACAAACTAGCATTCACATCCTAAACACCAAACCTCGCAAGAATCATTATTTTGCTAGTCAAAAATAACAATTAATATGAACAGTACCAAAACTCACTTACTCAGGGGGTGTTTGTTTAAGCTTATATGTGGGCTTATGAGCTTATTTGTGTATCGGCATATATTTATTTCATAAGCCCCAAATTTTCAGCTTTTTTTGAGACTTGTGGGCTTATATAAGTTTATTATAGTCTCTCAAAATAAGCCGAAATCAAATAAGCTAATAAGTCCACATATAAGCTTAAACAAACAGCCGCTCATAACTTCACACAGTAAATCGCTTATATCCAAATAAAAATTATCTCCAACTTAGGGAGGTGTTTGTTTTGGCTTATATAGCCGGCTTATGGCTTATTTGGTTTAGGTCTTATGTTTCATAAGCTCACTTTTTGCAGCTTATTTTTGCAGCTTTTCGGCTTATATAAGCTTATTATAACATAATAAGGTTATATAAAGTTGCAAAAATAAGCCACAAAAAGTAAGCTTATGAAACATAAGACCAAAACCAAACAAGCCATAAGCCGACTATATAAGCCAAAACAAACACCCCCTTATAACAAAAGTTAGTAAAACATACGTTTGCCACCGCCGAAGACCTTATGAAGAGGCTTGTCCCTACCAAAGAGACGAAAGACCTTATTCTTCATAGCAGAGATCTTACTACTCTCATCATCTGAATCAGATGAAGATGAAGATGAAGAAGACGAGTCATCTTTCTTCTTCTTCTTGGTATCATCATGACCTGTTATCTTGTCCATCAGTGATTCTGACTCTTTGTGCTGTTGTTCTTCTTCACTCGACATTTTTTCCTTAGATCTGATAAAGAGAAAAAATAAAAAAGGGAGAGTGCTAAATTTATGTAAACAGATTCTTTGTGAGTGAATAACGCAAGGAATGTGTGTGTGTGAATGAATGGATTGTGTGAAGACGGTGGGTCATAAAAAGAGGGGTTTTGTACACGAGGCTAAGGCTTGGGAAGGTTCCGAGGCTGGGTTTTTGATTGGTGGGATTGTGTCATTCCTGTCTACGTGTAAAACTTTTTTTTTTTTTTTTTTTTTTTTTTTTTTTTTGGGTAAAAGGGTTAATTCACCCCGGCAAAATTCATTACACCAAAAAGCATTGAAGTACAAAGGATGAGGGTGACTTCCCTCATCTCAGTCCCGTAGGACACTTACAGACTCTCATATAAGAATGACACGCCATTCTTATAACTAACAATAAAATGAACCTACCAAACAATGACATAACAACATTAAACTTAACAATACTGTAGGTCTACTGTGGGCCCCGACTCAGATTGAGATTCTTTCAAGTTAGTGTGAACATGACCGGTTATGTTACTTAATAAACAAAACTGTAGGTCTACTGTGGGCCTCGACCTTTCTTTTGTTTGTAAGAGAACTTGACCAGTCGTGTTCATACAAACTTTAAAAAATCACAATCCTTTACTTCATTGGCTAAATTACAAATTTTGTTTTCAAAATTTGCACTCCAAGATACTCTCAAGAGTTAATTATAAATTTTGTCCTTGTTGTTCACATTTTGTTACACTTCTCGCGTTTTTTGCTAACAACTGTTAATGGTCTTCACGTATACTTTTATTGTTTTCGACCTTTTGCAATTTACTTTCTCAAAAAACCATGATTTATAGAGACGAAATTTGCAATCGAAACTTTAGTTATATATTTCACTACACTTTTCACTTATCGTTAAACACGTAACACTCAAAGAATAAAAAAAATACCTAAGAACATACATTTGAGAAGATAAGTCATTTGTGGTTGTGGTAATCAAGCTTGCATTAGAACTTCTTGGACCGATTGCAACCTTGGCCGAATGTTTTATTGTTGTCTCACACTGATAACGCTCGTTTTAGATTTCGTTATTAGACAATAGTACGTGTTATCTACACTCACTGTAGTTAGAACGATCTTTGTTGGGCGGAACTATTGACACATTGTGGCTTTGTGCATACATGGATAAATTTCCACCGTGTATTATTACAGTGCATTGAGGAAAATTTCTCACCTGCATCTTCTTAACCTCATAATAAGTTCGTTTCACATGAATCGATTATGATGACATGATAAATGTGATAAAATATTTCAAAACTATCCACCTATGGCTACCATATTAAATGTGATTTCTTAAAATAATACTACGTGGTCATACACAAATTTATGAACCCTCTTATTACAAATTTTCAGTTGGTCGACATTGCTCAACATATTCATCAAATAAGTCATTTTCAATTTATTACTCTAATACGTTAAAGTCTTTTCAACATTTTTTTAACTCATTTTCAACTTGAGCTATGATACATAGGCCTAATAAATAGACCTAAAGATAGACCTAATGCATAAAATGGCTTGTACAATACATCATTGTACAAATCATTTATGCATTAGGTCTATTATTAGGTGCACTTATTAGGTCCACTTATCATTTTTCTTTCAACTTAGCAGTTCCAACTTAACGTTGGAGAATAACATATACGCAAGACTAGTAAATTATTATTTTTATATAAATGGAGTTTCTCGAAATGTGCTTAACTTTGTTGATTATTTAAAAATGTGTATGTGGATCCCCAATGCTATTATTATTTTTGTAGGTATTATATTTGGCAGAAATGGATGTTTTTTATCGTTTAAAACCAATCAATCATATTCATATATAGTTGTGGCCATTAACGGGCCGTGTACGCACGTCGTTAAACAAAGGACTCCACTTACTTGCATAATTAGCGATCATCCACTTTGTAAAACGCACGATTAGTCTATTTATTTATTTTTTTAAACTTGTTTTGATGTGTCATTAAGGGTTTAATGCCTCATAAAGTTAGGTTTTACTTTGTTTGTAGTTGTTCAAATTATCCTAATTTGTTTTGGTTAATTACCATTCTTGTGATGGTATCACTTTTTCACCGCAAATGTTCAGCTGGCCGGTCAAAGAAGAGCTTATGCAGAGCTAGTTCTTAGGTTCAATTTCAACTCTTGGTTAAAAAGTCATTGAAACTTTTGCTCATTGTTTGAGACTAGGTCTTTGGAGAAAGATCAGTCGGCACTCAAAAGAAACTCACGGGTGAGGGTATCCCATTGATAAGCCTTTTGGAAAATTTGTTTTGGTTACTTGAAACAATGTTAACTACCAATAACAAAATCATTTTATGACACCCCTCGACGAAAAACCAGTTTTAATGCACTATATATGTTATGAGAAGTGTTCGATCTTTTTGTAAAATGATTATAACATTGGGTACAATAAATAAAATATAGCCAAACTCGTTAGTTACGGATTGGGTACAAAAGAAAAAACATGAATTGATGATTTTCAACATCTTCGAAGAAACCTTAGCTACTAAGAGTCAAGTTCATATCTTAGCTCTTAAGGTCAAAATAATTGACAAAAATAAGCATCAAAGATATTTTATATACATTCAATGATATCTATTGTGAGATTATATATACCGTTGCAATAAATGTAATGACGAGTTAAATAAAAAAAATACTTTCTATCTATACTATCTATAATGAAAAAATGATCAAACTTGAAAAAGTTGAGTTTTGAAAGTTGAGTTTGAAAGTTAAATGTGAAATAAAATTAATGTAATTAATACTCTTATTAAAACACCACATTACTTAAAAGTACAATGATTTATTCACATTGTACAACCAATTAAAAATATATCTACCAAATTAAATACAACCAATTAAAACACAAACCGGGTTGACCCGGGACGCTTCAAACCCGGTGGGTTGGCCCGGTTTAATTTGTCCCGTTTTCGACCCAACCTAGCAAGTTGACCCGGTTTAAATTGACCCATTTTCCGACCGGAACGGTTCCACCGGTTGAACTACCCGGGTCAAACCGGGTTTCAAAACATTATCCATTACTTAAAATTGCAATGATTTATTCACATTGTACAACCAATTACAAACATATCTACCAAATTAAATACAAACAATTAAAACACAAACCGGGTTGACCCGGACGCTTCAAATCCGGCGGATTGACCCGGTTTAATTTGACCCGTTTTTGACCCAACCTAGCAAGTTGACCCGGTTTAAATCGACCCATTTTTCGACCGGAACGGGGTTTTTCAGACCGGTTAACTACCCCGGTCCACCGGAGTTTCAAAACCATTATCCAGTTACTTAAAAAGTAGCAATGATTTATTCCACATTGTAACAACCAATTAAAAACATATATATGACCAAATGAATACAACACAATTAAAACACAAACCGGGTAGACCCGGGAAACGCTTCAAAATCCGGCGGATTGACCTGGTTAATTTACCCGTTTTCGACCCAACCTCAGTGACCCGGTTTAAATCGACCATTTTTACGACCGGAGCGGTTCAACCCCGTTGAACTACCCGGGTCGAACCGGGTTTCAAAACATTATCCATTACTTAAAAGTACAAGGATTTATTCACATTGTACAACCAATTAAAAACATATATACCAAATTAAATACAACCAATTAAAACACAAACTGGGTTGACGCGGGACGCTTAAAACCCGACGGATTGACCCGGTTTAATTTGACCCGTTTTCGACCCAACCTAGCAAGTTGACTCGGTTTAAATCGACCCATTTTTCGACCAGAACGGTTCAACCGGTTGAACCACCCGGGTCGAACCGGGTTTCAAAACATTATTTCTCGTTTATAACCTATAAACTTTTTTTATCAATAAACTATCTGTCGCTATAAAATCCCGTTGCTATGCACGGGTACTCGTCTAGTGTGTTTAAACTAGTGTTTTGTTTTGATGTGTTGAAGCTTTTCTTTTTCAATTTTATTTTTAAATATTTTTGTTGTGTTATATAATACTTAAAAATAATTATACCAATTAAACTACATTGAAAATATAATTTATTTATATATTTTGCATCAAGTATATACAGTAGAAATAAATACAGTAAAATAGTTAAAATTCATGTTGGAAAAAGAAAGAATTCATAAGTCAAAACATACACCTATTTAGAAACGGATGAAGTAATAAGCTTTTTGGTTTTACCAAAAAATCTGAGCGAAGCTTAACGTGATTAATATGAAATCTTCCTTGTCCCTTAATCGAGAAGAAGACTTAAGAAAACACGTTCGATTAAACTCAAGTTTAGTTTGATAGATTTGTAAGTGTAGACATGTTCTACTAACCCTATCAATTTTCAAACCATATTAAAGTATTAATTATCTTTTCATACATCTTCTTAAATTACTTTTCAAGAATATTCATGTCGATAAATATATTTTTTAAATATATTGGTGAATTGTAAATCTTTGATTTAAACAAGGTTCTTTTGTGCCCGCGCTTCGCGGCGGGTCACAAAGAAAAAAAACAAATAACTTGATGAACTTTTTTTGTTTCGTCGTACCAAAAGTTGAACGGTAAAACCATCATTTTTCCAAAAAAATTTTGGTTCTTGTGCTTACAATTCTTATATGTTTATATCATATATAACCATCATTTTTCCAAAAAAAGACTTATAAAAATTGGATATATTGGTTTCATATACTCTTTATAGTTTATTAGTTTATAATACTGTAGCAGTTTGTTGTTTAATATTGCAGTAGACACTTTAGGAGGAAATCAAGCTAAAGAAATGAACATGTCCCTTTTTCCCATGTTTGGTATGCCATGGAAATTAGTGGGCGGAGATTTGGAAGTTCTGGAGAAAAGAGCCTCTTTGTAAAATGATTTCCATCCTATTTGTGATGGAATTGGAATTCTGCGTGTTCTTTTCCTTAAAATTTGTGTTCAAAGAATCAAAGCTATTAAAAAAGGGTTATAATCATATTATATCCATGGTTCTAAATAGCGCGCTATAGCGGCGCCATAGCGTCGCCATAGCGCGAGGCGTGGCCTCCACATGCATCCAAGCTTGTTTGTTCTTTGATTTTGTTTGATGTTCTTGTTGTTTAATTGTTGTAGTTAGCTTAATTGTGTTAGTGTTCACTTTTGTATGTCTTGGTGTTGGCTTTTGTGACCACTTGTGTTAGCTATTGGATGGAAAAAGCTGATTTGAAAAACAAAACACCCACCTGTGGGATTTTAAGTTTGTCATAAGCTTGTTTAAAGCTTCTCAGCAAAAGCTCTTTCACAAAAGATGTTCATATTTGTTGTTAAAATGAGTTTGCAAAAGAAAAGTTTAAAAAAAATAAAAAAAAAATAAANTTAAGATTTATTGGACTAAGCTTATTTACAAGTATTTATTCGGGCTTAGTAGCTCCATAACTCAAATTTAAGCCAAGTAGCTAACTAATATTGACAACTTTATAAATATGTTTTGCCGCTTTGAATCACGCTTTAAAAACGCTATAACGCGACGCCTCGCGCTAAAGCTTGAGGCTTGGCTATGCCGCTACGCCACGCTTCACGCTATTTATAACCTTGATTATATCACATGCAGCTCACAATTGAAACAAATCTGAAAAAGTGAAAGAACCTCAAAGCCCAAATATCACTCATCATCTTTTTCTTGTGAGCCCAAGAAAGCCCAATAGAGTAAAATATAATTTCGGCTGCCTCAACCGGATTAGTATATATAGGGAATATACACGATTTAGTTAACGTATCTTTGTCACCATTTCAGACTATTTTTCTAACCACCTCAAGTATGTAATAGCATAAGCTTTATCTTAAAATTCGACTATTTTTCTAACCACCTCAAGTATGTAATAGCATAAGCTTTATCTTAAAATTCTTAAAACAACATGAATACGATTTAAAAAATAAAGATAGATTAGAGGTGAGTGGAGATGATGTGAAAGGGGGACAATTTTGTTCCCTCAAAGTTGCCATCACAAATCATAATCCAACCTACCCCAACTTTTTGGGTTTTCCTCTCACGTGCCTGCCATCCTCCCTTCCACCACCTCTCTTTTGTTAATTCTTTAAATACATTCTCTATATATGATATTCATGAAAGATGTGATTTAGATCTTTACCTGAATCAAGTTGAATATTCTTGCAAGAATAATGAGTGGGGCTGTGTTTAGCAGGCTTTTAAAGGCTTATAAATAGGGGTGGAAACCGGCCGAGCCACTCGCAAAATGCTCGGAATCAGATTGATAAAAAGCTTAAATGAGCCAAGCCTAAACAAGCTTGAGTTCGAATTTGAGCCTAAGTTTGGGCTCGTTTAATAATCGAGCTCGAACTCGAGCTTTATATATAAAGCTCGATTAGGCTCGCGAGCCTAAATGAGCCCCGTATATATCGGGTAATTTTGAGTAACTTTGACTAAGAAAGTCAATGATAAAGTATTTGTTATGTTTGACTAAATGTAAACAGTATAGTGTATACCCACTATGTGGTAAGATTATGCTATGAGTGTATCCACAAATGACATGGGTTAAGTTTCACAAAAAATGGTTTTGTTTTAATGCATCTAGACAAAAAGAAAAAAAAAAGTTTACTTGGTTTAACCTTTAAAAGTCAACATGAACCAAAAATTGAGTTATAAAAATGTTGCGCATATAAATTAACGATATTATACATGTCAATTTATTTGTCCGGTTAAAATTAAACGAACGAACATGAACAATGCTCTGTTCATGTTCATCCAGTTCGTTTACAGCCCTGACATATGATAGACTGAGGTGGTGTGCCAACAAGAAAAGAAAAAGAAAAAATTGTGGACGGATGGTGGTTTTGATATGGATATTGGGGCGTTTAAGACTAAAGGGTTTTATCTATTTATTATTATTTATTTATTATCTATTATTATAGATTTATTAAAAGGAAAAAAATTGAGAAAAAAATTTGAAAGAAAAAAAACTAATTGTGTTCTCAAGTTGAGTAATAGGAGGTAAAGTAAATGAAAGTGATGTTTGTTGTGTTCTCGAGTTTTAGTTGGGAAGTAAAGTGAAAGTAAAGTGAAAGTAAAGTAGTGAAAGTGATAGGATTTTGCATTAAAAACTTTCACCCCACTTTTGGGGTGAAAGACAACTTTACAGTTCACATCATTTGGGGTTGGCAACACACCCCTCACCTCATTTCCCTTCACTCACTTTCACCCAATCCCCTTATGCCACATCATCCCCCCACTTTTTCCTTCCCTCACTCAAATTTTGTCTCTTTTTTTCTTTTTTGTTTTTTTGTTTTTGTTTTTTTTTTAAATTTAGTTAAATTTATTAAAAACTAAAGTCATTAAACTTAAATAAACATTATCATATTTTATTAAACATAATATACTAGAATTTCATTAAAACAAAGAATAAACTTAAAAGCATAAAGGCCTCAAACTACACGGCCACCCGATTTGGCAGCAAATCTTCCGTTTTTTTCGATGACGAATTGCTTAAAGTCGGGCCGGATATTGTCGTGCGGCCATAACAAACTTCATTGTTCAGCCGATTCATCACCTCCCCTTGCATAAAGTTCAAAAATTCTTCCGTCTTTTTTCTTTTGGATCTAACTCCTGCGACTGAGCAAACTTTTCTTTTCGGCCACGCGTAACTTGCAAAAGGTATCACGCATCGAACTCGGCTTGTGTTCCCAGATCCACTTTCTTTTTGCCTCTCGGTTACGTGATGGAGTTGGGTTCTCGTTGAGGTCGTAATCGTAAATCTTCCAGCGTTTATTGCGTCTCGTTTTGTTGGGGTTTTCAGCGCGTACTTGACTCCGACGACTTTCTTTTCTTGCTCGACGTGGATTCAGAAGCCTGACCAACCAATCGGTGTTCTTTCCACTAATTTCTATAAGATACTTATGAAATGTGGCCACGCTTTTGGTATTGACGAAAAGCTTTTCTAAAGTGTTTCTCAAAATCGAGATAGGGCCGGTCTATTAACTTGAAGATAGTCGCATTCCACTTGCTTGCACACGTTTCCTACAAAATAGAAACAAGTAAATATATACAAAACATAATAGTTAAACAATAAACAAGTTAAAATATATAATAACAAGTAATATATATAAAAACAAGTACTATATATAAGAAAAAATAAAAAAGTATATTAAAACAGTATATATAAAACAAATATATCATCCGTTGTATGTAATAACCGTGACGCTTGTATCATGTGATGCATGAGAGTCCCATTTCGAGTTCAATTTGATGATGAGTCGTTCGTTCTCGGGACTAGGTGTTTTAAAATGCTTTGTAACTCCCCCAAACATCTTCTTTTTTTTTGACGGTCCCCCAACATCTCAGGCTCCACCGAAATTTATCCAAGGCCATTGCACTCACACGTCCTCCTCCTCCGACGTCCAATTCTTTGGCGTTTTTTTCCCGGCGCGGCACTCTTCGACCTCTTCCTCTTCATGGGACTTGTTCGTTCTTGCATCATTGTTGAGTCTCGGGCTCACGTCAGCATTTCGAAAAAATTCATCATCTCGTTAATAGCATCATGATGGGTAACTTCACATCGAACCCGGTCACGCCTTTCTTTTTTCGGTATAGCGCGACTCGTAGCGGTCAAAGTAGAGCTTTGCATTGTGGGTAGTTGGGTATAATTGGGATACTCAATACGGCATCTAAAGTTGTAGGAAGTTCTGGTGACGAGTTGTTGATTGTAGAAAATGGTGAGATTGTGGGACATTTGTGGGCGATAACGGGGTTGTGGGAAGGAGATGATTCGTAACCGTTGTGATTAGAGTACATTTGGCGGTAAACGGGTTGTGAAGATGATTCGTGACCGGGTTGGAACTCCGAGTACGATTGAGCCTCTCGATCCCCCACCTCTCCGAGCCAGCGACCACTTTTCCTAGATCTCTATTTCTTTTTTGGCCTCCATCGTTACAAGTTTGTATTAACTCGAGGCTGTTTTTTTTTTTTTTTTTTTTTTTTTTTTTTTTTTTTTTTTTCTTGCTTTCAATGTATGTGGTCTTTATTTTTACATACAAAAAATTTATAGAGAAAAAAAATAGCCGTTGCCTCCCAACGTTACAATCCCAAAGCGTTCCTTTTTGTTTCAACGGTCAAATCAAGTTCTCTCCCCATTGCGTAAAGTTCCCCGCTCGGGGCCTCACCGTGCCTCACCCGCAACGCATGGGGCGGTGTACCCTCAGGGTGGTGCCTCACCGTGCCACACCGCACCATTGCCAAGCCCCTTACCATTTCTTTACTCCCTCTTTATTTACTTTACTTTCACTTTCTTCTTATTTTTTTTTTTGCGAACATAGTGAAGTTCGAGTTACATAAATCGTCCATGTGGTTTAGTATGGACGTAAAAGGACCATAATGCCCTCACGTGCCTAACACAACTAGATTTAGTGAAAAAAACTAACGCCCATTTGGTACAAAAGCTGTCAATGCAAAATGGACAACCAATGGGACAACCAATGTACTTTTTGAAAGTTAAGGACGAAAATGTAAATAGGTAAGTCGTATGTGTTTCATTAAGATGAATATCGACAAATAAATAGTCATACACATAATAGTCTAGAACATGGGTTTGAGCCCATTACAATATATAGACTAACATGTAACAGGTAAGTCACGAGGTTTTTAGCCCGCGCGTTGCCGCGGGGTTTGTGTATACGCAAGTTAGCAAAAAAAAGAGAGGGACAAAGTCATTATATTGTGTTGGAGTTAAGACTTGGTTTTACAAAAACAATAAAATAACATCAGAAGCTTTCTAACATGTATGTTGTTGCTTGTACAGAATCACCATTTCTTCATAAACCCGACCTGAACCATTAATTGCATATTGAGCGATAAATGGCCAAACAATAATTGCATATTTCAATAATGTATGTTATACACGTCAAGAAACATATAATTGCATATTACAGAATGACCATTTCGTCATAAACCCGACCTGAACCATTTCCTCATAAGCCCCTTTATTTTCTTGCTTTTTGGCATTCACGCTGTAATCTGAATGAATTCTCTCTTTCTATTTCTGTAACTGCTTGGGTTTTTTTTTCCTGCACTTCATGTGGGTAAACACATACCAGTCATTTGTATGCATATAAACATTATGTCAAGTGCATGGTTGCAACAATAAATGGCCAAACAACCAAGGCTGGCTTGGTGGTTGAGAAACAAAAAAAGTTTATGGAGGCTTTATGCTACAAAAAATAGACTTTGAACCCATTTGACCCGTTCCTGTTTAACTTTTTTTTACACTCGCCGTGGTCTGTTTAGATTAACCCACCCGTTTTTGCGCATCTATGAATAAACTGTGATAGCTTACTAATATCCATGAACTTGATTAAAAGTAGATGAAAGAACCGCTTACTTTAGGAGTATCTCAATTATTTATACAAATGATTTATTAATACAATTTGTGTTTTTTGAGATCTGAATCAAATTTGGCTGACAATTCGCCGTCCGGCTGCTGTGCCAACCCGTTTTTTAGCAGATATTAATTGGTTAAGTAAAACCATCGAAAAAAAGTGTGTAGCTTATTCCTGATAAGTAATAATATTTACAACGTACCTACATTTTCGTTGTCGGCTCAACTTTGCTCCCTTGTGCTGTTGAATTACTCGTCTTCGATATCCATGTACCTGCAAAATTAGATGATAACATTACACTCGACCCTATTTTAAAAAAATGAATTCAACAAAATCCAACATATACACTTACTCATAACATCTGGCTGTTTGAATGAATCATTGTAAACCGCGAGATCATATTCATTTTTCTCTTCTAGTTCTCTCCTGATAACAAATGAAAAGGGAATTAATCAATATCCTAGAAATAAAACATAAAGATTTTTACCCAAAGTCAAGTTTTATTACAACTATAGTTCACTAACATTGTATGAGTAGCTGTAATTTTGGCCGGCGATGTTTTCTGAAAACCCTACAGTAAGAGTGTACCGTTAAGATATAAGATTGTTCGCATAGCTAATCGAAAAGTAATGAAAAACAGCTGACCTTTCATTTTCTTTGTAGTCTTGCCATTAATTTCTTCAGTTATAATACCCTTTCTTTTGTAATCGTAATTCAGGCCTGATGTATTACTTTCTGAATATTTTTCGGTTTCATCTAGTTGTTTTCCTTTTTTAAAACCTGCAAAACAGTATTATCATTTAGTAAAACAGACTTTATAAGCATCTTTAAAGGTAAACCATACATTAAAATTTTCTACCTCCATCATTAGCAGCTGTATTCTGAAGATGTTCTGATCTCGTATACTCTGACTCATTCTGTAACAACTGTTTTTTGTCAACCCTTTGTTCAGATACATCATCTAACTTGACGTTTGTTTGGCGCTTTTCAGAAGCATGTTTATTTTCTAAAGTTGCTTGTTGCAGATCATGTTGGACAAATGAAGGACGTAAACTGGTTTGGTTACAAATTGTTCGTGGATGACTTTGTTGGAATGGTGAGGTCGCTATTCTCATAGAACTCATGTCTTGTTAAACTTGTAATATCACCAACCAATGTTTGTGCATTTTCATATGTAGGAGGTATTGTTTGAGGATGAACAGCCGTAGGAAATTGTGTTTCATTTTTTTTCAAGAAACCACCACGAATTGCACAATAATTATTTCCATAACATGGTGACATTTTAGACATAGAAGGTATTGTTGTAACTTCATTTTTTAAAAAAAAAAAAAACATGGCGTAATTGGCAGTAACTATTTTTTGGAGGTTCTGATATGGTACAACTACTGTCAACACTCAATTTTTTTTTTCTTTTCCTTTTCTATCCATAGTAAGGTAACGTATGTGATAAAATGCTCAAAGTAACATAAGCAAGAATTGTTTTTTTTTCCAATCTATTATCAAACAGCAATTGTAGGCATAGAAAGAAAACACAATTAGTGTGAGCATATCATTAGTAGAACGTATTTAAACGCATCCATCATGCTAACCGTATAAGGTAAACAACTCAAGCATGCATGGCCAAGACGTAAAACGGAAAAAATTGTTATAGAAACATACCTGTCATGATGATACCTTGCTTTTACGCCTATATTCCGTCTGTTGTAATCATAATCTCGCGCCTGCTCTCTTTTCCAACCCCTATCCTTGTCATCACCTCTGCTTCGCCTTCTATTCTTGTTTCTCTTTCTTTCCTTCCTCTCCCTTTATCTGTTTATACTTCTTTCTCTTCTAACTCCCTGCAGAAACCGATTGCAAAAACATTTGTCAATTTTAACATGATAATTCAACCTAAAATATATGTTACTTACTCGATGACATACACAACTCTGTTTATCACATGTTTTTCAAACGCATCATAATATACAATCAGGATGTAAAAATATGTAAAGAAAAAGAGACAGAATATGTGTATAACAAATCAAAAAAACTGTAATATTACAGTTTATAACCGCTCAATCATTTCCGGCTCTCGTTCGGCACAACTACTGAGAAGCAAAATGAAGGATTCTGCAAGGCACTGCAAATAGCTGAAATGATCAGGCCTCTAGGATGGGTAGGAGACTTTAGTGGGTACATAAATTAAGTCCCCCAACACATCTCTACATAATGCCACATTAAACTGTATAAAAGCAATAAAATATCAAAACAAAGAACCAACAAAGACCACATTCTTTCATGAATATGTTGAACCAATCCGATCAAATCAACTAAATAAGCCTTATGTTTTACCTATCAGGCGTTCTAACCGTTTCCTCATCACTGTTCAAGACAATCACTCCTTTAGGATCACCCAATCTTTATGAATTTTTACGATAGTCTTAATGGTAACTAACTGATCAAAAATGCGATCATTATGCATATGGTCAAAGATAATATACATTAAGTAGTTAAACGCTGTATATTTAGACGAAATTTTGCCAAACACTCATGATCTCAATATACCTGATGAAAAGATCACAGTTGACCTCTAAGAAGCTAATAGTTACTTTAGCAACATATATCTATCAAGTCTCTAAAAACATAAGCAAAGATCAGAGTATGTTATACTTGACCCCTTTTTTGTATAATCTATAATGCTCACAAAGAATTACATTGTGCATCTTTTTAACTACCTATAAACCTCCTGCAACGCGTGGATCTAACAACCTTACATGATATTAGAACTAAACATTAATTTGACAGATTGGCCCGTGCGTAATTCATATTGACCAACTACGACAATGCCCAACAAATTGTGACAAATAAAGTAGCGCGTGAAAACATATTACACTTATGAAATTTAGTAACAGTTAAGTAGGCAAAGTGAAACCATGACGCATTTGACAATAAGATTTTTAGGCGATACTGACACGTTGCTACTATTATCAACACGTGGTTTTTGTGATTAATTTTTTCTTAAGAAGCCATCACGTAATTGAAAATCAGTGATAATAAAAATAAGCTGTGGTTTGAGATTGTAAGTCCGAACCTGTCTTTTTGTGTCTGCAAGAAACTTGCTGCTGCTTGATGGCCGTGAGCGAATCGTGGCCTTATTGCACCATCCAAATCAGACGATCCAGAAGTATATCTAAAACAGTACTTTTTACATTTTGTTTGTTACGTGTAATGCCTACCCGCCCAATTTCTTTAGTTGATTTTCATATTCGATGTTCTTTCTTCTAAAACCGGGAAAATGAATAAACACCTGTAACCATGAAGCAGAAATCAGTTAAATACAAAATTGAAATATGAAAAGATATACTGAAATAAACAAAATGTCGTAAAAAATAAGAAAGTTTTATTCACCATGAGCCTAAACATTCATAGATAACCTACGTTCAGTTTCCGTATCATGGGCTAACAAAGGGTCATGAGAACACACATGCTGCAGATGACCATGAACGTTTCGTGCCCCCATTGCACCATCCGCATCAAACGATCCACCACCTAGTGCTTCAACGGCTAGTGATCCTACACGCTTTAAAATGTTGGTAAGGGTTACTTATACTTTTGCAAAATTCATAAAGTAAAATGTTTAATGGAGCTTACCGCAGAATGCCTAACTCCTCCAAGTGCGGTAAATAAAGCCTGTTTCCCTACTGGAATTCCCATACCCTGTGGCTGTACAAATTTATAGAGTTCATTAATTCAATTTCGACATTCATGAAACTGGAAATTCTGTAACAGCATCTGAAAAAAACTCATCTTCAGATATACTGATACTTGCCCTGACACCATCACCACCATCACTACCGCCAATGCTCGTCTTCTTCTCGATCTTTGGACCTTGAAGCACACAAATTTTACAGCATTAACAACAACCCAATAACAAATTTAGTACAAAAAAACATAAATCTCACTTGGTGTGTTTTTCAATCTCGGGACCTTAATGGTCACAACTTTGACAAAATCAACAACACATCCCAATAACAAATTTAGTAAAATAAACTATCTCACATTGGGTCGTTTTTTAATATCGGGGCCATTAAAACCGACATAGTTAACAACCACGCAATAACGAATTCAGTTAAAAACATGAAATTAATCCTGGGACCTTAAAGCACACAACTTTAACAAAATCAACAACAACCGAGTAACAAATTAGTACAAATAACGAAATCTCACTTGGGCTCTTTTCTTTATCAGTATCAGCATGATGGTCCTCATCCGAAACAGCTTCCGCGCCAATCAGAAGAGTGTAACCTTCAATAGTTCCACAATGCTTCTTATGCGATCTTCGTTGCTTAGCGCTTGGGTGCGGGTTAGGAAATGGCCACCCACATCTGTGACATAAATGAACCCCATGACCTTCATGTCCTGCAAACATACAAAAAACCATCAAAATCGCTAACTTTTTAAAACCAACAAAATAAAATTTAAGAATACCCATGTTAAAAAGTTGGCTAATTTGGTGGAAAAACTGGAAAAATCTCAACATTTTTATAAAATTTGTACTGGATTTTTCTAAACCAACAAAGAAAAAAGTAAAAAATTTTATAATGGTGGCTAAAATTTTGCAAAAGATAATCCTTAAATATGGTTTATGTCAAAACAACTATTAGATAGGAAACTAACCAAATACACAGCCCTAAAACCACTCATCTCAACATCAGAAATTACATAGCCCTGAGCAATTCGCTTATATTCACTTTACACACACTCTAAATAGATTATTAGTTATATCAAAAACAAAATAAGAATATAACTACCTTCGATAAAAAAATCATGGCAGCGACACTACATCCTTCTTTGCAATTCATGCATCCCATTCAAAATAGCTCCGACCTGCAATCAAACAAAAGGAATTAAAATTTTTTATAAAAAAAATTAACTTGAATTACAAAAATGAAGAACCCTAGATTTGGGTGACTTGAATTAACTTTGTGTGTGTGCTTTTGAAGAATCCAGAAGGCCCTTCATCCATCTAAACGGAGTAACATATCAGCTGAATCAGAAACTAAAGGACCCAATTTTTAGGAAAACGCCCAAAGTGAGGAAAACCCCCAAATCATGTGCAAACCCTAGTCTAAATTCAAAGTGTGACACATACTGAATATGTAATCGAAACACCCAAAAAGGTAAGAACAACAAAATTAAGGAGGCGACACCTAGTATCACCGATTATACACTGCAACAGACGCCCTTGCAAGTGAATGATCTAGAAAAAGGTTTCAATCCCGACAAATATTGTGTACCAGGGATAACTTAAGCCCAACAAAGTAGCCTTTTGCTTTAGCCTTGGGTTTAATAAACATGTAGCAGAACAAAAACAATCAGACAAAGCAAATAGGCATACCGTTTACCATTAGAATCATTATGAGATTCTTCTTTCTTATTCTAAAAACACATACATACATACATACATACATACGTTCACATCTGTACCGCAACAGGATGATCATCACGTAATGGCTCAGAAAGGCAAGCGCTGGCCATGGCTGCAACCACCACTCGGGTAAGGCTGGCCCACCAAGAGATTGAGGCTGCCAAAGTAACCATGTTGAAATAACCTAGGCTTGCAAATATAGGAGCAAAACTGAGCACCGACCATGGCTGCAACCACCAATCGGGTAAGGTTGCCCCGCCAAGATACCGGTGTTGCTAAATCAAGGTCATAAAGAGTTTGAACACAGATACTTATCATCATTGCCTGTATGTATGTGTTAGGCATTAAATAGGCGAAACACCACGGCTAAATTTTAAGCAGGATCAGATCAGCGACAATGGAAGTGGTACCCGTAAAACGCCATGGCTGCAACCATGTGGTTACCCCGCCAAGGTACGTTTTTCGGCAAACTACACTTACCTAGAAAACAAACCTTAGGTAACCATGTTTGCACACATATGTGGTGCGTACGAAAACAGCCAAGCCTAGGTTACCATGGTTGCTAACACAAATACGGAATGTGCTGCCGTCCTATGGCTGCAATTATGTCAACAATCAATAATCAGCTTCACATGAAATTTCATGCTTATTTACACCGACACACACATACGCTAAGGCCTATATTTTACATATCACTTTCGGAACAAATTTTATACATCAAAATATACTTGCTTTTATCCAAGATCCAAACACATTTGTTTTCTTTTCATCCACCCCTGCCATTCCAAATCACAGCTTCTTATTTTATAACCCATCTAAATCCGAATAATTCATTTAAATTAAATAAGTTACCAACCATGATAAACATATAATCTGATAAAAAACACATCAATTAGATGAAAACAATTACCTCAAAAAGGCTTGTTGCAAACATCATCAGCAACGCATCCTACAAAAGAAATCAACCAAACCCCCAAATTAACGAAACCCTAATTTGTTAACAAAAATTAAATAAAAAAAAAGCATAAAAACCTAATTTGTTAAAAAAAATTAAATAAAAAAAAGCATAAAAATGTAAAACCCTAAAATTAAACTGAAATTAATCACCATAAATAAAAACCAAACCTTTTTTGGACGCCCACCGGAAGTTCATAGATTCATAGATAACACACATATCGCGTGTGTGTGTATGTGTTTTCTGGAATATGAAGAATCCAGAACCACAAATATATGGATATAAGCAAACTCTTCACTGTAGATAGTAACATTTGGCACCCAAAGAGCCACAAATTCAATAAAATACTCATTTTACTGTAACCCCTCTCACAAAGCACTGTAGCACAACAGTGTTGTTTATTTTTTTTGGATCGGACTCCGGTTAAACGTCGGTGGAGTCACCACCCACTCGGATCCTTTGAGAAAGAAAGACTTGTGAGTTATTGTGAATAGTCAAGGTCGGGTACCAAGTTTCACTTCCACACAATGGGCCGAAAAAAACCGGAAGCAACCCGAAAGTCAAAGTGAAGGGTCAAAGTGCTCTAATAAATGTAATATAGAGTAATATGTGTTTCATTAAGATGAATATCGGTACATAAATAATCATACACATAATAGTCTAGAACTCGGGCTTGACAGAAAAGTGCTATTGTGTGTGATTGGCTCAGAAACGGTCAACAAAAGTCAACCAAGGATTTGGTCAACTAAAGTCAACTATTTAAGAGCTCAATGCACCAAGGAGAGTATAGAAGTTTTCCCGGGTCGTTTAAATCCCAGTGAGGTATGAATGGTGTCGAAAAACGGAAATGAGATCAAGTGTTTGTGAAACGGGAATGGGAAAGTGAGTTTGATTTGTATTAAACTAAGAAATTTCCAATGCAATTTAAAAACACTACTATTAATCACTGAAATACGTACACGTTTACAGATTTAAAAATATACGTATACGTTAATAAAGACGTACACGTACGAAAATAAAAGTGAAAATAAAAATCTAAAAACACCTAAGTGATGAAAAACACATTTTAATGATCCTAAAAATAAAAGAAAATTTTAAGAAAAATAAAAATTATTTTTACACTATTTAATTAATTAAAACTAATTAATTACTAATTATTTAATTAATACTAATTACTAAAAACTAAATTAAATTAAAATAAATACTAAATGAATAGTAGAAAATCTATAAAAATTCCTAAAAATATTTTAAGTTACTAGAAATTTAATAAAAATATAAAATTATATTAGTATTTAATAAAAATATAAAAAGAAAATTAAAATTAAATTAAATTAAATAGAAACTATCACTTAAATTAAAAAGGATGATTTTTGTGATTTTCTTTTTAGAAACCTGTTAAACAAACAAAATGATGAAACTTTTGTAAAAACAAACTTGTTGGAAAAGCTCAATAAGCTCAGAAAGAGCTTAAAAGCTTAAACAGTTGACTTTCTTGACCAAAGAGAGAAATAAGCTCAAATAAGCTCAAGTGGGGTCCACTATGGTCAAATCAGAAGCTAATAAGTTGAATGAGTACTTAAGAACCAAATTCACAAAGATAAGCACACTGAATAAGCTATGAAATGAAATTAAGCACTTGGGTTGTATGGTTCTGTTACAGAAAATGGGACAAACTTGGGGGCTCAATTAAGGTGGGGTCCACTGAGCTTAAGCTTCCACAAAAGCTTGAAATGACAAGATGGCTTGGTGGTGAGCTTGTAGAAACAAGTGGCACACAAATAGTCCAACTGAGAAGCTCACAACAAGCTTGTGAAGTGGGCTCAAGTGACTGAATACTCAGTCACTGAATGAAATGGGACAAGCTAGAGGCTGCTTGCAGCCCTAGCAAATAAGCTTGAAAAAGCTTGAAGCTGGTTGGAACCTTGAAATGGCTTGCTAGGCTCCCTAGAAAACCAAGGATTACAAGCTGATGCTCAAGAATGAGCTTTTGATAGAGCTTGCAAAAAGTCTCAACTACACTGATTTGTCAGTGTAGTGAGTTGTGTTGACAGAACAAGGCAAACAAAAGAAACAGTTGTAAAAAGCACTTAAAGTCACAAAAAACACACAAGCAACAAGCCACCCAGGTGAACTACACAAATTAACAAGTTTCACACACTAATATGCAATATAGAACAATCTAAGAGCTTATGAAAGTAGCACTCAATACTGTGAACAGGGCATCTTTTTGGAAAACAGCCTAATGCACAAGCAGTTTTAAGCACTTCAGAAAGCTTATCAAAAATTAACAAAATTCACAGCTAAAGAACACCAACCAAGCTTCAAATTCACCAAAGCACAAATGCTAAATCCAAGAATGAAAGCCTACATGAAATTCTTCATTTTATTCAAAAACTGCAGACTTATACTTTTGACTTTTTGATTTCTTTGAAATTTTGACTTTGATGACTTTGCACTAACCTTAATTGATTGTTTGATGTTTATGACACCCAGATAAAACTAATTTAAGCAAAACTAACCAGATTAGAGTTGATTCACAAGATATGGAACTCAAATTCACTAACAGTTAAACTGGGAATGAATTAGAGTTTGATTTTGACTTTTTAGGTTGAAAACTGCAAACTTATGACTCAAATGACTCTAATGTAGCCTAAGGGGTTTATTTGTACTAAGTAGAAAGCAAAACAACAACTTGGTCACAGATCACACTCTTGTACCAAACACCCCTTAACAAGACTGAATTCAAGATTTTTAAATTAACTTAGATATTGAGACTAAGAAACTGAACAATAAGGACTTATTTCAATATAGTAAGCATAAATGAGCATAGAAACAATAACAAGAACAACTACAACTAAACATCCACTATTAAGTTAACATGGCAGTCAAGATGGTAAATAGAGTACAATGGAAACCAATTAACTAGCAAGCAATTTTATACTACAATCTCACCTAAAAACACTGGATAAGCACAAAAAACATACAAATGAGCAACCACAAGAACAACTACAGTGAAAAGCAAAAATGAACAAAGATCTTACAAAGAGCTCTCAAGCCAATCAAAATGAAACCAGGACCAAGGAACCAACCTAATGCTCTCCACAGAGCTCTAATACCATGGCCATCCTTAATTTACCATGCTCCTTGCTTTCTTCTTTCTTCATACCTGATTTTTTATTTCTTTATGGTATTTTTCTTATTTTTTGTGATTTTTTTCTGTTTTTGATTTTAACTGAATTTTAGAGTTTCTAAAAGCTTGTATAAGCTTTCTAGGAGCCTACATGAGCTTAAGAGTCCAAAGCAACAGATTCAAACAACATTAAAGAAATTTAAGAATTTTTAAAACTTGTGAGATTGCACAAAAACTGGAAATTGAGAATTAAACTAAATAAAACTTTCATTCATTGAAAAACAGAGTACAAAGGTTAACATTACACTAAAAGAAACTAAATTACAATGTTACATCTCACAGTTGGCTTTTTACACACTACTTATACTAGAAAAAAAAGAAATACATAAGCTTCTGCCACGTGGAGCTTCCTGGAGCCAATTAGCAGTCCCAAAAGCTTCTTTGACCACTCTTGACTAAATCCCAGCTGTTGGTTTGGAGTTCCCATGATCCTAGCCCTTAATTCATTTTTGGCGCCAATTTCCTTATAACTGCCAAATGGGTAGTTGTGGTTGTTGAAGCAATTAAATGCTTGGGGTGGTTTAGTGAGACAAAAGGGAGGCTATGGAGGTGGGAGAACCAAGTGGGAGTGATGGGGAAATGGTGAGAGTACCCTGGTTTCCAGGGATGGTGTTGGGAGGTTAGGGGTGGTCAAATCCTAATTTGACCGGGGTTTAAACTAAACGAGGGAGGGAGTTATAATTAAGGGTAGTGGGCTGGGTTTGGGGTATTGGGCCAGGGGAAAGGATTGGGCAGACTTGGGTTGTGTTTGTGGGTTGGATTTGGATTTATAAAGAGCAAAGGGTCCGTTTTGGTTTTGTTGCTAACACACAGGACCATAATGTAATTTGTCCAAACTGAAAGGACCAATTATGCACACATTTCAAAGTTCTCATAAGGACCAAACTTGCCAAATACCAAAACAAGAGCCAAAAATCCATTTTCCACTTTTTAAATACCCAAGGACCAATTTTGTAAATATCCCAAAGTTCAGGGACCTGTTTTGCCAATTTCCCAAAATTTCATTCAAGGATCAAAATTGACAACTTAAAAACATTCCAGGGACCTTGAATGATAAAACTCCACATTTTCAAATTACAGGGACTAGTTTTGCCAAAATTAGAAAGTTGGGGGACTAAAACTGCCAATTCTGCAAACTTTGCTTATTTTTCATTTGTTTTTAAACATTTTGCATTTGAGAC